>JAQQAC010010882.1:22780200-22805202 GCA_029783875.1 Phataginus tricuspis | reverse complement strand
CAGTTTCAAAAAGACAGATGCACCCCTATGTTTATTGCAGCACTATTTACAATAGCCAAGAAATGGAAGCAACCTAAGTGTCCATCAGTAGATGAATGGATTAAGAAGAAGTGGTACATATACACAATGGAATATTATTCAGCCATAAGAAGAAAACAAATCCTACCATTTGCAACAACATGGATGGAGCTAGAGGGTATTATGCTCAGTGAAATAAGCCAAGCCGAAAAAGAGAAGTATCAAGTGATGTCAGTCATATGTGGAGTATAAGAACAAAGAAAAAAACTGAAGGAACAAAACAGCAAACTCACAGAACCCAAGAACGGACTAATAGTTACCAAAGGGAAAGGGACTGGGGAAATGGGTGGGAAGGGAGGGATAAGAGGGTAAAAGGGGCATTACAATTAGCAGATGTAATGTTGGGGGGGCACAGGGAGGGCTGTACAACTCAGAGAAGACAAGTAGTGATTCTATAGCATCTCACTACGCTGATGGACAGTGACTGTAATGGGGTTGGTGGGGGGGACCTGATGAAGGGGGTAGTTTAATCACCATAATATTGCACATGTAATTGTAGGTTAATGATACCAAAATAAATTGTAAAAAATAATAATAATAAATAAATAAAATGTACATGAAAAACAGTTGATTTCATAAAAAGAAAATGAATGGATAGAAAATGTCTGCTTCTCAATATGGAGGTTCCTCAAAAAACTAAAACTAGAAATACCATTTGACCCAGTAATTCCACTCCTAGGAATTACCCAAATAAAACAAGATAACCTGATTCGAAAAGACATGCACCCCTATGTTTACTGCAGCACTATTTACAATAGTCAAGATATGGAAGCAACCTAAGTGTCCTTTAGTAGATGAATGGATAAAGAAGAGGTGGTACCTATATACAGTGGAATATTATTCAGCCATAAAAAGAAAAATCCTACCATTTGCAACAACATGGATGGAGCTAGAAGGTATTATGCTCAGTGAAATAAGCTAGGTGGAGAAAGACAAGTACCAAATGACTTTACTCATTTGTGGAGTATAAAAGCAAAGCAAGTCTGTAGTAACAAATTAGCAGCAGACTCACAGACTCCAAGAAGGGACTAGTGGTTACCAAAGGGGAGGATTTGGGTGGATGGGGAGGGAGCAGAGAATTAAGGGATACTACAATTTGCAATGACAATATAGGTAGGTCATGGGGAAAGCAATACAGCACAGAGAAGACAAGTAATGACTATAGCATCTTACTACACTGATGGACAGTGGCTGCAATGGGAGGGGCAGTGAGGACTTGATAATATGGGTAAATGTTGAAACCACAGTGTTCATGTGAAACCTTCATAAGATTGTATATCAATGATACTTTAATTTAAAAATATGGCTGCTTCTGCCACCAAGTATTATGTCCTTCAGGAATTGTTCTTTTACTGTGAAACAACAAGGAAACCAGACTAAAAAAGAATTATGTTCAGACATTGTTCAATAGGGAGCACAAGATTGTGATCCTTGGAAAAGGGAAGCAAATGAAATGTACCCTACCATTGTCCCAGCTTAATGCCTGGAGGCATTTCCCAGGTTGAAGAGCAGAGGCAGGAGGAGCCCAAACAACCTAGTGACTTTGCATTTAGGTCAGAGATCAAGGAGTCTGAGCTGGTTAAATTTGTTTGGCAGAACAATAAAGAGAAGAAATTGCATGAAGAAAGAGCTCTGAAGATCTACAAAGTGAGCCTCTTAAATCAATGGCTGAATACAGATCTATACATGCAAAGGATGAAACTGTAAGAGGCTGGGGAAAGAACCACTGAAAAGAACAAAACCAAGCATTTCTTGAAGATTGCACCAGGCTGGGAACATTTTGATTTCCCACTGGCTATAATGAAAAAACTGATAATCATGGAACAACAGGTAGGGTCACTCTTTAGATGGGTGTAGCCATAGCAGGCTAAATTAGTCCTAACAACTGTAATGGACCTACCCCAAAAAGGTAAAACGACTCAGAGAAATCAGACTAATCCTGAGCAATTTAACTGCACGCCAGCACAAAGACTGGAACGATGGAAGGAATGAAACGTCATCCAATAATGTCAATTTGACAGTGTCTGATATCTATTAAAAAATTACCATGCATGCAGAATAGCAAAAAATAGGACCCATAATAAGGAGAAAACTGAAATGATAGAATCAGACCTAGAAATATTATGGCTAATGGGCCTAGCAGACAAGAACATAAGACACCTGTTAATCTTCATGTCCAGCAACATAGAGGAAAATATGAACATGATGAAGAAGGAAGCTGTTACCAATTCAAATTGATGTCGAGATAGAAAAGCCAGTAACTAAAGTGGAAAGTACATTGGATAGGATTAACAACAGAATTACTGATTTTTAAAAAATCAGTGAAATAGCAATAGAAAACTATTAAAAAGCATGGGGAAAAAAGACTGGCCTACAACAAAAAAGGAACAGAGCATCAGAGACTATAGAACAGTATTGAGCAGTCTAATATATATTTATCATTAGATATCACTAGGCAGAGGGACAGAGGGAGGAGGGAAAACACAACATTAAAATTTTTCCAAATTTGGTAAAAATGCTAAATCCATAAATGTTATTTAAAAAAAAATAAGGTTAACTCAGAGAAGACAAGTAGTGATTCTCATCTCACTACACTGATGGACAGTGACTGTAATACGGTTGGTGGGGGGGACCTGATGAAGGGGGTAGTTTAATCATCACAATATTGCTCATGTAATTGTAGGTTAATGATACTAAAATAAAATAAATTGTAAAAAAAAAAAGGTTAAAAGATGGCAGCATGAGAGGTGACACACAGGCTTCCTCCTGAAACCGCATATAATATGAAAATATTATTAATACAACTAATCCTGAAAGAGCAACAGGAAAGAGGACTGCACCAGACTGCATACACCTGGAGAAAAGAGCCGACCTCACAGAACAGGGTAACGTACTAAAGCTGTGGCCAGGTGGGACCCAAGCCCTTCCCCCACCCCAGCTCACCGGCAGGAAGAAGAGAAACTGAGCAAGGAGGGAGTGGATGCCTGGGACTGCTGAATACCTAATTCCGAAGATCTGCTCTGGGAGCACAAACCTACAATTCATGGTACTTGCATGATACTCTCGTGATTATGGAGTTGGAAAGCTAAAGACAGGCAAAATTCCTGCAGACTGAGATTCCAATCACTTGTGGAAAGCAGGGATCTGTATCTGGCTGCTCTGCGACAAAAGAAATATGGGTAGTCTGAGAGACTTCCTAATAAGGAAGCCCTTAGCAAGAGGGCTGCTAAAGGGACAAGGATTGCATAGAGCTTACTGCTCAGAAGAGAGGACAGGTAGACAAAATTGTCCGGATGCACTCTGCCCAGCAGGTAGGGAGCTTTGCAATATAGACTCTCATATTTGAGGAAAAAGAAATATTCCTCCTTAGATCTTCAGGTGCTCCAGCTCCCTGGCTGGCTATATACCTCCAAGGACCCCCTCCATGATACACACCCTACTGCGCCTTCCTCCCAACCAGCCCCACCTGGCTCGCAAACTAGCAAACCCTACCCTGGCGTTACCCCAGCCAGAGGGAAGATCTGTTTACAGCAACTACAAACGCAAAGCATAGAGGTTTATACCTCTGTGCTCAGCCCACTGGTTCAGGCAGTGGAGAGAGGCATAGCAGCCTGGTAGCAGGAAACAGTTCTTTCCTTCCCCCAGACACTAATACCACTCCCCTGCGACCCCCAACATTGCTTCAGGGGCTGAGCAGTTCCAGGGAGTAGAGCTCTGGGCACTAGAGGACGCCATATAAAAATATGAAACACCAAAGGAATCTGGTTCAGAGTAAAATTATTAATACCACTCCTGAGAAAGATTTAAATGACATCGACCTTATGCCTCTTCCTGAAATGGAGTTCAAAATAAAAATCATTAACATGCTCATGGAGGTATAGAAAGATATTCAAGAACTCAGGAATGAATTCCGTTCGGAGATCCAATCATTGAAGAGCACAATGGATGGTATTAAAAGCAGATTGGATACAGTGGAGGAGACAATAAATTAAATAGAAATTAGAGAAGAGGAACACAAAGAAGCTGAGGCACAGAGAGAAAAAGGATCTCTAAGAATGAAAGAATATTGAGAGAACTGTGTCACCAATCCAAACAGAACAATATTCGCATTATAGTGGTACCAGAAGAAGAGAGAGAAAAAGGGATAGAAAGTGTCTTGACGAGGTGATTGCTGAAAACTTCTCCAATCAGGGGAAAGAGATAGTGTCTCAGGCCATGGAGGTGCACAGATCTCCCAACATAAGGAACCCAAGGAAGACAACATCAAGACATATAGTAATTAAAATGGCAAAGATCAAGGATAAGGACAGACTATTAAAAGCAGCCAGAGAGAGAAATAAGATCACATACAAAGGAAAGCCCACGAGGCTATCATCAGACTTCTCAGCAGAAACCTTACAGGCCAGAAGGTAGTGGCATCATGTATTAAATGCAATGAAGCAGAAGGGCCTCAAACCAAGAATACTTATCGGCAAGATTATCACTTAAATTTGAAGGAGGGATTAAACAATTTCCAGATAAGCAAAAGTTGAGAGAATTTACCTCCCACAAACCATCTCTACAGTGTATTTTGGAGGGACTGCTATAGATGGAAATGTTCCAAAGGTTTAATAGCTGTCACCAGAGGTAATAAAACCACACAGCTAATTACTAAGCAAGAGGTAATAAAACCACACAGCTAATTACTAAGCAAATGCAAAAATTAAAATAATTATCTCCAAAGTCAATCAAGAGATAGACAAAGAGTAGAGAATATGATACCTAATATATAAAGAATGGAGGAGGAAGAAAAAAAGAACCTTTAGATTGTGTTTGTAATAGCATATTGAGTTAAGTTAGACTCTTAGATAGTAAGGAAGTTAACCTTGAGCCTTTGGTAACCATGAATCTAAAGCCTGCAATGCCAATAAGTACATACCTATCAATAATCACCCTAAATGTAAATAGACTGAATGCACCAATCAAAAGATATAGAGTCACTGAATGGATAAAAAACAAGACCCATCTATATGCTGCCTACAAGAGACTTACTTCAAACCCAAAGACATATACAGACTGAAAGAAAAGCGATGGAAAAAGATATTTCATGCAACTTAATGAAGAGAGAAAAGCAGGAGTTGCAGTACTTGTATCAGACAAAATAGACTTCAAAACAAAGAAAGTCACAAGAGACAAAGAAGGACATTACATAATGATAAAAGGGTCAATCCAACAAGAAGATATAATCATTATAAATATCTATGCACCCAACACAGTAGCACCTACATATGTGAAACAAATACTAACAGAATTAAAAGGAGAAATAGAATGCAATGCATTCATTCTAGGAGACTTCAACACTCTACTCACTCTGAAGGACAGGTCAATCAGACAGAAAATAAGTAAGGAGACAGAGGCACTGAACAACACAATAGAACAGATGGACCTAACAAACATCTACAGAACTCTACACCCAAAAGCTTCAAAATAACACATTCTTCTCAAGTGCACATGGCCATTTTCAAGACTAGATTATATACTAGGCCACAAAAAGCGCCTCGGTAAATTCAAAAAGATTGAAATTGTACCACCAGTTTCTCAGACTACAAAGGTATGAAACTAGAAATAAATTATGCAAAGATAATGAAAAATCCCACAAACACATGCAGGCTTCACAACATGCTCCTAAATAACCAGTGGATCAATGACCAAATAAAAACAGAGATCAAGCAATATATGGCGACAAATGACAACAATAATTCAACACCGCAAAATCTGTGGGACGCAGCGAAGGTCATGCTAAAAGGGAAATATATTGCAATACAGACCTACCTTAGGAAAGAAGAACAACCCCAAATGAACAGTCTAAACTCAAAATTAATGAAACTAGAAAAGGAAGAACAAATGAGGCCCAAAATCAGTAGAAGGAGGGACATAATAAACATTAGAGCAGAAATAAATAAAATCAAGAATAATAAAACAATAGAAAGAATCAATGAAAGCACGAACTGGTTCTTTGAGAAAATAAACAAAATAGACAAACCCTTAGCCAGACTTTTCAAGAAAAAAAGAGTCTTCGCATAAACAGAATCTGAAATGAGAAAGGAAAAATCACTTTGGACCTCACAGAAATACAAAGAATTATGAGAGAATACTATGAAAAATTATATGCTAACAAATTGGATAACCTAGAAGAAATAGACAACTTCCTAGAAAAATACAACCTTCCAAAGCTGACCTAGAAAGAATCAGAAAATCTGAACAGACCATTATTACCAGCAACGAAATTGAACTGGTAATCAAAAACCTACCTAAGAATAAAATGCCTGGTCCAGATGGCTTCACCGCTGAATTTTATCAAACATTTAGTGAAGACCTAATACCCATCCTCCTTAATGTTTTCCAAAGAGTAGAAGAGGGAATACTTCCAAACTCATTCTATGAGGCCAGCATCACTCAAATACCAAAACCAGGCAAAGACCACAAAAAAGAAAATTACAGACCAATATCCCTCATGAACATAGATGCAAAAATACTCAACAAAGTATTAGCAAACCAAAATCAAAAATACATCAAAAAGATCATCCCATCATGATCAAGTAGGATTTATTCCAGGGATGCAAGGATGGTATAACATTCAAAAATCCATCAGCATCATCCACCACATCAACAAAAAGGACAAAAACCACAAGATCATTTCCATAGATGCTGAAAAAGCATTTGACAAAATTCAACATCCGTTCATGATAAAAACTCTCAACAAAATGGGTATAGAGGGCAAGTACTTCAACATAATAAAGGCCATATATGACAAACCCACAGCCAACATTATACTTAACAACGAGAAGGTGAAAGCTTTTCCTTTAAGATCAGGAACAAGACAAGGATGCCCACTCTCCCCACTTCTATTCAACATAGTACTGGAGGTCCTAGCCATGGCAGACCATACAAAGAAATAAAAGGCATCCAGATTGGCAAGAGAGAAGTTAAACTGTCCCTGTCTGCAGATGACATGATATTGTACATAAAAAAACACTAAAGAATTCACTCCAAAACTACTATATCTAATAACTGAATTCAGCAAAGTTGTGGGATACAAAATTAATATGCAGAAATCTGTGGCATTCCTATACACTAACAATGAACTAGCAGAGAGAAATCAAGAAAACAATTCCATTCACAGTTGCATCAAAAAGAATAAAATACCTAGGAATAAACCTAATCAAGGAAGTGAAAGACCTATACTCTTAAAACTACAAGACACTCATGAGAGAAATTAAAGAAGATACCAATAAATGGAAACCCATCCCATGCTCATGGATAGGAAGAATTAATATTGTCAAAATGGCCATCCTGCCTAAAGCAATCTACAGATTCAATGCAATGCCTATCAAAATACCAACAGCATTCTTCAACGAACTAGAGCAAATCATTCTAAAATTCATATGAAACCACAAAAGACCCCAAATAGCCAAAGCAATCCTGAGAAGGAAGAATAAAGCTGGGGCGATTGTGCTCCCCAACTTCAGGCTCTACTACAAAGCCACAGTACTCAAGACAATTTGGTACTGGCACAAGAACAGACCCATAGACCAATGGAACAGATTAGAGAGCCCTGATATAAACTCAACCATATATGGTCAATTAATATATGATAAAGGAGCCATAGACATACAATGGGGAAATGACAGCCTCTTCAACAGCTGGTGTTGGCAAAACTGGACCGCTACATGCAAGAGAATGAAACTGGATTATTATTTAACCCCATACACAAAAGTAAACTCGAAATGGATCAAAGACCTGAATGTAAGTCATGAAACCATAAAACTCTGAGCACAACATAGGCAAAAATCTCCTGAATATAAGCATGAGCCACTTCTTCCTGAATGCATCTCCTGGAGCAAGGGAAACAAAAGCAAACATGAACTAATGGGATTACATCAAACTATAAAGTTTCTGTACAGTAAAGGACACCATCAACAGAACAAAAAGGCATCCTACAGTATGGGAGAATGTATTTATAAATGACATATCCGACAAGGGGTTAACATCCAAAATATATAAAAAACTGACATGCTTCAACACCCAAAAAGCACATAACCTGATTAAAAAATGGGCAGAGGATATGAAGAGACCGTTCTCCAAAGAAGATATTCAGATGGCCAACAGACACATGAAAAGATGCTCCACATCACTATTCATCAGGGAAATCCAAATTAAAACCACAATGAGATATTACCTCACACCAGTGAGGATAGCCAGCATCGAAAAGGCTACGAACAACAAATGCTGGTGAGGATGCAGAGCAAGGGGCACCCTCCTACACTGCTGGTGGGAATGTAAGCTAGTTCAACCATTGTGAAAAGCAATATGGAGGTTCCTCAGAAAACTAAAAATACAAATACCATTTGACGGAAAAAGACAAGTATCAAATGATTTCACTCATATATGGAGCATAAGAACAAAGAAAAAAACTGAAAGAACAAAACAGCAGCAGACTCACAGAACTCAAGAATGGACTAACAGTTACCAAAGGAAAAGGGACTGGGGAGGATGGGTGGGAAAGGAGGGACAAGGGGGGAAAAGGGGGCATTACAATTAGACATAATGTTGGTGGGGCATGGGGAGGGCTGTACAACTCAGAGAAGACAAGTAGTGATTCTATAGCATCTCACTAAGCTGATGGACAGTGACTGTAATGGGGTAGGTGGGGGAGACCTGATTAAGTGGGGAGTTTAGTAACCATAATGTTGCACATGTAATTGTAGATTAATGATACCAAAATAAAAATAATTAATTAATTAATTTTTTAAAAAGGAAGGAAAGAAATACCATTTGACCCGGGAATCCCACTCCTTGGAATTTACCCAAAGAATACAACTTCTCAGATTCAAAAAGACATATGCACCCCTATGTTTATTGCAGCAATTTTTGCAATAGGCAAGATATGGAACAACCTAAGTGTCCATCAGTAGATGAATGGATAAAGAACAGGTGGTACATATACATAATGGAATACTATTCAGTCATAGGAAAGAAACATCCTACCATTTGCAACAACATGGATGGAGCCAGAGGATATTATGGCTGGTGAAATAAGCCAGGCGGAGAAAGACAAGTGCAAAATGATTTTCCTCATTTGTGGAGTATAACAACGAAGCAAAACTGAAGGAACAAAATAGCAGCAGACTCACAGACTCCAAGAAGGGACTAGTGGTTACCAAAGGGGAGGGGTGTGGGAGAGCAGGTGGGAAGGGTGGGAGAAGGGAATTGAGGGGTATTTTGTTTGGTACACGTGGTGTGGGGGATCATTGGGAAAACAGTGTAGCACAGAGAAGGCAAATAGTGAATCTGTGGCATCTTACTACACTGATTGACAGTGACTGCATTGAGGTATGGGTGGGGACTTGATAAACAAAGCTGAGGAAAGAATTATTGAGCTTGTAAATGTAGTGACTACATTGTTTTCTCATGTGAAACCTTCATAAGAGTGTTTATCAATAATACCAATAAATAGATAGATAAATAGTTAAGAACCGTAAAGGAAAACCACATCATAATCAGATTGATGAAAATTAGTGGTGACAAGAAAATATTAACATAGAAAGGAACATAAAAATTAAGATCAGGAGACTTCTTAGTGTAAACTGTGCAAACTAGAAGACATTTTTAAAGTATTGAAATGGAGAGACAGCTCTAAAACATTGAAAGAAAAACTGTCCCTTCAAATTTCTATACTCAGTGAAAATACATTTCACATGTATAAGGAAACAGACTTTTTTCACACTAAGAAAAAAAATGAAAGAATACACCAGTAGACCTGCACTACAAGAAATGGTAAGGGAAGTTTATCAGAAATAAGGAAAGTAATAACAAGGAAATTTGGGTCTTTACAAAGGTAAATAATGAAGGGGACTGGCAATTATAAATATGTGGATAAATATAAAGTATTTTTTGTATAGGGTATATGTGTGTGTATATATCACACTGTTCCTCTATGCTTTGTGAAGTATATATATATATGTCATATTTATAATATTTCTATGTGCAGGCAACAAACACTTGGAATTTGAAATGTAAGATCAATTCCATTTATGTGATATCAAAGAACATGATATATATAGGGATAAAATTACCAAACTATCTGTAAAACCTAACTTCAAAACTGCAAAGTAGGCTTCAGATTTCTGGTCTAGCACATAAGGAGTCTTCATTTCATTCTAACAAGAAAAGAGCTGAACAGACTGAAAAAAATCAACAACTCTTCTTAGATCCATTAGATAAGTAAAGTTGCAGAGCAAACTGCTGCCCCAAAAATTGGAGTGACAGACAGACAGAAACAGAATCACAATATACAAGAACTGGAGCAGAAACCCTTGAGCAAAAACCTCCACAAGAACCAGGGCTTGGGTAGGAAAATTTAAACTAATTTCTGGAGGCTCAGAGTAGACCATCTGAGAGTTAAAAACTTCAGTGGGGGCTAGTTGTAGGCCCAGCCCCACAGTTTTGTGAGTTTACCTCTAGGAGCTCTACTAGGTCCTTACAGTGAAATTGGAGAAAAGGCCCCTCATACTTCTAGCAGGGGGAGTATAGGAACCTTTTGAAATTTGCCAAAACACCCTGTTCTTCACAAGGCCTGCCCTCAGGAGAAATTATTCCTAGAGCTTAACCTACTTCAGGGAAAGGAAGTAGCCAACTCTAGCTCCCTCTAGCCTACCACATGGAGGAAGGGAAATACTCAGCTCTAGCCCACTATAGCCATTCTGTCCCACCTAAGTGTGCACTCCAAGCACCAGCTCACTGAAAGACTGAGACGTAATCATGGGACTAGAATGCCTCTGCTCCCCCCAAATCTTGCCACTACATTACTAAAGGCCTGTCTACCAGAGCTTGTTTTGCTCAGCTCATCATATCCACCTTTCAGCAAAAAGTTACAAGACACACTGAAAAAAAGAAAACACGATTTGTAGAGTCTGAATAAGCATCAGAACCAGTCAGGTATGGCAGGAATGTTCAAATTAAACTAGGAATTTTGAAAAAATATGATTAATTTGCTAAGGGCTTTAATGAAAAATTAAACAAAATACAAGAACAGGTGGATAATATGAGAGATGCAAATTCTAAGAAAAAGAAATGGCTTGAGGTCAAAAACACTACCAGAATTGGAAAATGCCCTTGCTGGGCTTAATGCAATAGACACAGCTGAGGAAAGAATCATTGAGCTTGAGAATATGAAAATAAAAACTTCAACAGTGGAAAAGCATAAAGAAGAAAGACCCCAAAACTCACCAGAATAAACATGAACTTGGGACAACTACAAAGGGAGTAACATAACATATGATGGGAATACAGAAAGGATAGGAAAGAAAGAAACAAAAGCAATATTAGAAGCAATGATTAAGAATTTACCCCAAATTGGTGTCAGTTACTAAGCCACTAAGCCACAAACCCAGTAAGCTCAGAGAAAACCAAGCAGGATAAATACCAAAAAAACTGCACCTGGTAATAACATTTAAATTTCGGAAAATCAAAGAAGAAGTCTTAGAAGAAGCCAGAGGGAAAAACACCTTACCTGTAGAGAAGCAAAGATAAGAAATATATTTAACTTCTCCTTAGAGCTCTGCAAGCAAGAGAGTGGGGTGAAATATTCAAAGTGCTAAGAGAACAAAGCCACCAGCCTGAAATTCTGTACTTTGTGAAATTATCCTCAAAAGTGAAAGTGAAATAGACTTTCTCAGACAAAAAAAAAATTGAGGGTATTTGTTTCCAGTAGACCTGTCTTGCAAAAAATGTTAAAAATTCTTTATAGAGAAGGAAAATGGCAAGTCAGAAAATCAGATCTTCATAAAGATCATCAGAAAAGGAATGAGTGAAGGTAAAATACTGTTTCTCTTTATTGATTGAATAGACAGGAGTTTAAAATAATAGCAACAATGTATTTGATTATGTATGCTTTTGTGTGTGTGTACATGCCTGCACTTGCCTATATATAAGTGAATTGAATGACTGCAATGACACAAGGAACAGGAAGGAGGAATTAGGAATGCTTTATTACTCTAAGGTAATTAATTGCACTGTTTGTAAAACAGTGTAGTATTACTTGAAAGTGGATTAGAATGAGTTGTAAATGCATATTGCAAGCTCTAGGGCAACCACTTAAAAATATAATTGATAGGCTAAGAAAAGAGAGAAAATGGAGTCACATAAAATGCAGTCCTACTCACAATTGTCAAAGTTTGGAAGCAAACAAGATGTCATTTAGTAGGTGAACAAATAAACTGGTACATTCAGACAATGGAACATTTTCAGTGATATAAAAGAAATGAGCTCTCAAAATATGAAAAGACATGGAATAAACTTAAATGTATGTTTCTAAGTGAAAGAAGCTAATTTGAGAAACTACGTACTGTATGATTCCAACTATATGATAGTTTAGAAAAAACCAAACTGTGGAGACAGCAAAAAGATAAAATGTTGCCGGGCTTAGTGGGGAGGGATGAACAGATAGAGCACAGGGAACTTTTAGGATACTGGAACTATTCTGTATGTTACTGTAATGATAGTTACATATCATTATATATATATATATATATATATATGTTGTTTAATGCCATGGAATGTACAACACTACAAGTAAACCCTATTATAACCTAGGCTTTGGGTGATGTGTCAGTATAGGTTCATTAGTTATAACAAGCGTACGTCGTGGTATAGGATTGATAGTGGGGGACGTTGTGTAAGACGGGACAGGGGGTATATGGGAACTCTGTGCTTTCCACTCAGCTTCAGTATAAACCTAAAACACTCTAAAAAGCAAAGTTTATTAATTAATAAAAAAAGTACAAAATGCTGCTGAGATAATGACATATCCAATAAGGGGTTAACATCCAAATATATAAAGAGCTCACATGCCTCAACACCCAACAAGCAAATAAGCCAATTAAAAAATGGGCAGAGGATCTGAACAGACACTTCTCCAAAGAAGAAATTCAGATGGCCAACAGGCACATGAAAAGATGCTCCACATCACTAATAATCAGGGAAATGCAAATTAAAACCACAATGAGATATCACCTCACACCAGTAAGGATGGCCAGCATGCAAAAGACTAAGAACAACAAATGCTGGCGAGGATGCAGAGAAAGGGGAACCCTCCTACACTGCTGGTGGGAATGTAAGCTAGTTCAGCCATTGTGGAAAGCAATATGGAGGTTCCTCAAAAAACTAAAAATAGAAATACCATTTGACCCATAATTCCACTCCTAGGAATTTACCCAAAGAAAACAAGATCCCTGATTCAAAAAGACATAGGCACCCCTATGTTTACTGCTGCACTATTTACAATAGCCAAGATAACGGAAGCAACCTAAGTGTCCATCAGTAGATAAATGGATAAAGAAGAGGTGGTACATATACATGATGGAATATTATTCAGCCATAAGCAGGAAACAGATCCTACCACTTGCAACAACATGTATGGATCCTAGAGGGTATTATGCTCAGTGAAATAAGCCAGGCAGAGAAAGAAAAATACCAAATGATTTAATTAATTTGCGGAGTATAAGAACAAAGCAAAACTGAAGGAACAAAACAGCAGCAGACTCTCAGACTCGAAGAAGGGACTAGCTAACAGTTACCGAAGAGAAGGGGTTGGGGAGGGTGGATAGAGAAGGAGGGAGAAGGGGATTAAGGGGCATTATGATTAGCACACATAATGTAGGGGGTGTCACAGGGAAGGCAGTATAGCACAGAGAAGACAAGTACTGACTCTATAGCATCTTACTATGCCGATGGACAGTGACTGCAATGGGGGGGGACTTGATAATATGTGTGAATGTTATAACCACAGTGTTGCTCATGTGAACTCTCTAAGATTGTATATCAATGATACCTTAATAAAAACTTTTTTCTTTCAAAAAAAAAGTTACTGAGATAAAGGACACCTAAATATATGGTAAAATACACTATGTTCACAAATCAGAAAATTCATTATTAATGTCACTTCACCCAAATTGTTCTGTACATTTAATGCAATCTCAGTCAAAATCCTAGCAGCCTTTTTGTGGAAAGAAACAAGCTGAAATGCAAAAGACCTACAAGATGAAAACAATGTTATAAAAAAGAACAAGTTGAAAGGCATACACTACCTGAGTCCAAGACTTACTATAAAGCTATAACAATTAAGACAGTGATGTCTTACAGTAGACTTATAAATTAATGGACAGATTAGAGTACACACATAGTCCATTGGTTTTCAACAGAGATACCAAGATAATTTAATAGGGAAAAGAGAGTCATTTCAACAAATATTGCTGGAATAACCAGAGGGAAAAAGTAAACCTTAACTCTACTCCTCAGACTATATACAAAAATATCTTAAAATGGATTAGAGACCTATGTAAAAGATAAAATTTAAAAATATCTATAAGAAAATGATACGAACTGGAACAAATAGTTCTAAAATTCATATGGAAACACGAAAGACCCTGAATAGCCAAAGCAATCCTGAGAAGGAAGAATAAAGCAGGGGGCGTCTTGCTTCCCAACTTCAAGCTCTACTACAAAGCCACAGTAATCAAGACAATTTGGTACTGGCACAAGAACAGACCCACAGACCAGTGGAACGGAATTGAGAGTCCAGATATTAACCCAAACATACATGGTCAATATATGATAAAGGAGTCATGGATATACAATGGGGAAATGACAGCCTCTTCAACAGCTGGTGTTGGCAAAACTGGACACTTGCATATAAGAGAATGAAACCGGAACATTGTCTAACCCCATACACAAAAGTAAATTCAAAATGGATCAAAGACCTGAATGTAAGTCATGAAACCATAAAACTCTTAGAAAAAACATAGGCAAAAATCTCTTGGACATAAACACGAGCAACTTCTTCATGAACATATCTCCCCGGGCAAGGGAAACAAAAACAAAAATGAACAAATGGGACTATATCAAGATGAAAATCTTCTGTACGGCATAGGACACCATCGATAGAACAAAAGGCATCCCATAGTATGGGAGAATATATTCATTAATGACATATCCAATAAAGGATTGACATCCAAAATATATAAAGAGCTCACACACCTCAACGAACAAAAAGCAAATAAGCCAATTAAAAAATGGGCAGAGGATCTGAACAGACACTTCTCCAAAGAAGAAATTCAGATGGCCAACAGGCACATGAAAAGATGCTCCACATCGCTAATCATCAGAGAAATGCAAATTAAAACCACAATGAGATATCACCTCACACCAGTAAGGATGGCCACCATCCAAAAGACAGACAACAACAAATGTTGGCAAGGATGTGAAGAAAGGGGAACGAACCCTCCCACACTCTGGTGGGAATGTAAATTAGTTCAACCATTGTGGAAAGTGGTATGGAGGTTCCTCAAAAAACTCAAAATAGAAATACCATTTGACCCAGGAATTCCACTCCTAGGAATTTACCCTAAGACTGCAGCAGCCCAGTTTGAAAAAGACATATGCACCCCTATGTTTATCGCAGCACTATTTACAATAGCCAAGAAATGGAAGCAACCTAAGTGTCCATCTGTCGATGAATGGATAAAGAAGAAGTGGTACATATACACAATGGAATATTATTCAGCCATAAGAAGAAAACAAATCCTACCATTTGCAACAACATGGATGGAGCTAGAGGGTATTATGCTCAGTGAAATAAGCCAGGCGGAAAAAGACAAGTATCAAATGATTCACTCATATGTGGAGTATAAGAACAAAAAATAAAACTGAAGGAACAAAACAGCAGCAGACTCACAGAACCCAGGAATGGACTAACAGTTACCAAAGGGAAAGGACTGGAGAAGATGGGTGGGAAGGGAGGGACAGGGGGGAAAAAGGGGCATTACGATTAGCAGACATAATATAGTGGGGGGTGCACAGGGACGGCTGTACAACAGAGAAGACAAGTAGTTTCTATAGCATCTCACTACGCTGATGGACAGTGACGTGGTGGTGACTTGATGATGGGGGGAATCTAGTAACCATAATGCACATGTAATTGTAGATTAATGATACCAAAAGAAAAAATGATATAACCATGTGTATAGAAAATTCATCTAGTATTTTATGTGGTTAATGAAATTTATGTCAAGATTTTTCTTAGAAATTCTGATTTAAATGTCAAACTCATAAAAGTGGAGTCAGGGTCAAATAGGAGTAGAAGACAGTCTTCTGACTCAGGATGTTCTGTAACCATAGTCAGCATCATTTATCATCAATATCTCAGTTTAATAAACGTGTGGTAAATATTGCTACTACAGTGATAAAATATACAAAAGGCAGAACTAATTTTTTAATAGCTTTGTTTGTTATAGTCCTACATCTGTAAGAGTCAGTGTCTTTATGGGTTTCTTTCAATTACACATTGTTTCATTTTCATGAAGCCAAGTATATGTGCCAGAGTTTGTATGTTTTGTACATTTATGTATATTGTATATGTATAGACTGTGTATTTGAATTCATTGTAAATGGATCTCCAAAGTCTTAAAGGTCTGTTATTACTGGATCTCCAAGAACTTTTGGTCATAGAATTGGTAGTAATTGGATTTCTTGGGTATTTGGTTTTATCACCTTTACCCTTCACAAAAATTGTTTAAAACATGTCAGTCATAAAATGTGAAGACAGAAGAATTCTAATCATTGATTGCATGTTTAAGCCTATTCCATGTTTATTTTTGTTTTTAATTTTTATTTTAGTAACGATGATGTTTTCTTGATTTCTATGGAAAGTCCTAATTTGACAACTCCAATTACATCAAGTCCAACAGGTATATTAAATTAAGTAAAATATGATCTATCAAATTTAAAAGCTCCAAATCAGTATTTGTTTAAAATAGAGAATTGAATATTATGTTTTAATAAAATTTTAATTCTACTCTCAAAAATGTCTTAATTTATATCTGTGATTAATATTACCTGAATAAATGATTCCTTAATATAATTGAGGTTTCTTCTTGACTTTGTGTTTATTAATTTATGGCCTTTGTTTCTTTACTGTGTTTGTTTAATGGCTTTGTAAATTATAAAGTTACTTACCTTTCATATACATTATTTTTTTACTTGTTTGCTCTGGCCTGTGTTGGTAATAGTAATTATTTGTTTTTTGTTTGCTTTTTTAAAATCTATTATGTGGTCAACTTAAGATTTAAAATTTGGCTATTCTTAGTATCGTTGATTTTTTAATTTTCATTTTTTTAAGTAATACTTTTGTGTTGCTCTTTAAAGCTTCTGTGTTAATACACTTATGTAAAAATCTTTAACCTTAGATTTCCAGTGAATTTCCTCTCTTGAAATAGCTGTCTTGTTGGCCCATAATTTCTCATTCAAAATTCCCCATTTCCTTTTCATTTTTTATTATATTAGATTATTTGCATCTTAATTTCAGAAAATTTTGCCTCCACTTATATAGTGACCTGATTGCCCCAGGCTTTGGGCTGTTAAGATTATGAATCAAATAGTTACAAGGGATATTAAACATTCATCTAAGCCTTCCTACTGGTTCTAGGAAGAATGCTCTTCAGCCATCTCAGAGTTTTTTTTTAAGAGTTAATAATATAATTGTAAAGCTAACAGAACAAAATCTTTAAAACCAAAATCAGAGTTTGTGTTTTAGAACTGATTCATTGATCTTTGAAATAGGCAAAATCAACTGAAATACTTTTTCTGATTATATAATGAACAGTTAATTACCATTCCATTATTACTGTGTTTCAGCATCTGTATATTATATAGTCCACAAATATTTCATGGTTTAACAGATTTGTCAGATGTTCATGTTTTAGTCATTTTCTTTCAGATTCTGAAAAAATTCCATCAGGAAATTCTAACAGTTCACCTGATGCTAAAATTATAGTTAAGGTAGGTAATATTGTCTCCGAATGTTGTTCACTTGAATATTTTAGTTCTCGGAGCTAACATTAGTTTTAGTGTTGCTACAGGTTGGATGACTCAGGTTTGTTATTCATTTGGGAGATTCATTCTCTGAGAAATTAATAGTAGCTAGTTTGCATAACCAGGTTCCAGTCCAGCTTAAACATTCAAAAGCAAACTAATGATAAGCATATTTCACAGTCATACTTACTTACCCTATTAACTCATTTAGACACTTAATCGTATTCTCAGAAACCATACAGTATTTTATGAGCTTCTCTTTCATAGTGGAGTTAAACTAAACCATAAAGACTTAACAGTGTTCAATCTGTAGCTTCCAAATGGTTATTTAAAATGGTATGTTTTTTATTTTTTAAAAACATTTTCTGCTGTTGAGGCAAAATCTTTTTTTCATAACTTTTCAGGCTGTAGGGAAGAAACTTGATTCTGTGATTGATCTGACAAAAGAAGGCCTATCAAACTGCAACACAGGTAAAGGATTTGTCTTTCTTTTTTTAAGAAAGAGAGAATGGTAACAAATCAAAATGCGTTTGACCCATTTATGAAGTTATTTTAGTGTGTTTGTGTGTGTTTATAGTTCTGTGCAATTTTATCACGTGTACATTCGTGTAACTGCCACCACCTCAAATCACATACCCATTTTATCACCACGGGCTTCCCTCATGCTGCCCCTTTGTAGCCGCACTTACCTCCTGCCCCCAGTCCCTAAACCCTGACAACTCCTAACTCTGTCCTCACCCCTATAAACGTTTTTCTCGTGGGTGTTATATAAATGTGATGCTACGATTTGTATCCTTCTGAGATTGCCTTCTTGCAGTTAGCATAGTTCCCTCCAGAGGGCCATCCAAATTGTTGTGTGTATCGTACACACTTGTGCTGAACTGCCCTTTCCAGCAGAAATTGGCTTTCCTTGCTCTCTTTATCCTTGGTATTTTGTGCATACCAGTATTATATAGCTTTGTTACATTGTTCTGTAATTGTTTCTTTATGTATCTGTCCTCCTGAAAGGAATTGAATTAATTAGCATTTTAATCTGTAAATTTCCATCCTCCTAGCACAGTGCTTGGCACAAGTAACACTTTTCAAAACAATGTTGAATTAATGCAGCAGATTTTACAGATTTAAAGTGTTTAAAACAGATTTAAAATGTTATAAAAGAAATGGAAGTTTATATACTATAAAAGGGAGTGTAAATTAATCTTTCTGGAAACCATCTTATCAATATAAATAACCTACAAATATGTAAGCCTTTTGACCCAGAATTTCTTTGAATAGTTCTCTGAAGAAATCTCTAAACTTAAGGTATGAAAATGTTCATTGCAGTGCTATTTGTGAAAAGTAAAACTTTGGAAACCCTTAAATTTCTAGAAATAAGGGATTAATTATGCAAATTAGATTTATGCTGTGCAGCAATATTCAGACATTAAAAATACTGTTGTAGAAGAAGTACATGTATTGATGTAAACATACTAATGATATAATGAGAAAAAAGTTAAAATCGTCTATATGTAGAATTGTGATGGACTAATTGAGACCAGATTTAACTTCTCTGCAGTAAACACCTAGAAAACTAAACAAGATAAAAGAAAAACTTTTTCAGTTTTGCATCATAGGACTGCAGTCTCTGAGAGAAAGGAATGAATGACACAAGCCCTATAGTGTGCCCCACTGTCTCCCTGGACTATAGTGCAGTGAAGGAGACCCCACGCAGAGAATAGCTGTCTTTCTGAGGTGAGAATACAGATTGACATTCAGAGGCTGACTCACCTGGAGGGAAGGGAAGAGTATTATCAGAATGAGAAAGCCACTCAGAGGAAGAGTTCCAAGAGGTCAGCATAGGAGTCCTCTTGAGTCTTTGCCAAAATATTAAGCCACACATTCATAGAGTGAAACTCCACAAATGTGGGCCAAGAATGACCAAGGAGCTTTTCACTGAACAATTTCCAGAATTCAAATAGAGGTGGAAAATAGTCAATTCTGACCAGCCAAGAGTGGCAGATTCTTATTGAATATGTGAGTGTAAACCCATCTTACAGGAAAAAACCTTGCTCTAATAAAACCTAATAACAAGCTTTTGAAAGGACCAGGCTGAATTGCAGGTAACTCAGTGACTTATACAAAGTCCATTGTCCATTAAGACAACAGTTCAACACACAACCATGTAAAATTCATAATACCCATCATCTAGTTTAAAAAAATTACTAGAGATGCAAAGAAAAAAAAAATGGAACCCATAACCAGGAGAAAAACCAGTCAGTAGAAACCAATTTAGAAATGAGAGAGATGACAGAATTTACAGATGGAGACTTTAAACAGCTGATAGAAATATTTCAAAGATTGAAAGGAAAACAGGAACAAAACAAAAGAGGGAAAAAAGATGAAATAGAACCAAATGACAAAAAGAAAATACTTTTCAGTGGATATTAAAAACAGCAAGTTTAATGGATAGAAAAAAACAGCATATTAGACCCCAAAGGAAAGTACACTGGCATACTGGAGGAAATAGTTCCTGACCAAGTAGTTTGGAAAGAAACTATCCAAAGTAAGATTTTAAAAAAGGAAAAAGAAAAAGAGGCAGGGAAAAAAAGAGTCAGACCTTTAGTGAAAAACAAGATATATACAGAAAGGGAAATTTAAAAATACATAGAAAAACAACGATATATACAGAAGAACAAATAACAGTTTTCTCAATTGGAACTATGTATGCAAACCAAAAAACAGTCAAATGACACCATTAAAAGGCTGGGGGAAAATAATTGTTAACCTAGAATTCTATATCCAGAAAATATATCTGTCAAAAGATGAAAGCAAAATTAAGACATTTTCAGTTAAAATTTATTGGCAGCAACCTTCAATATCAAATATAGAGGAAGTTCTTCAAGCAAAAGGAAAATACCAGGTGGAAAGTGATTTTCCACAAAGGAATATACCATAGAGTGAAGTCTATAATATGTGTAGAAGTTAATATATGACAATAAGGCAAACAAAATGGAAGTATGTTGTTTTAAGAGTCTGACATTATATGAGTTGTATAATGTTATTTGAAGATAGATATGGTAATGCCTAGAGCAATCACATTTTTAAGTGGAAGTATAGCTAATAGACCCATAGTGGAAATAAAGTGAATTTTTAAAACACTCAGTTCAAGAGAAGCCACAAAAGCAAAAAAAAAAAAAAAAAGACTAGGAGAGAACAAAAGGCAAGACAACAGATTTAAACCTGACCATATTGATAATTAGAATATGTGTAAATGACCTAAAATGCCATTTAAAAAGCAGGCATTGTTGGACTGCACACAAAATAAGACCCAACTGTATGATAACTACATGATGCACTTTAAATATAAGTATATAGACAGGTTAAAATGAAAAGGATGGAAGAAGATCAAGCATGCAAACACGAATCATAAGAAAGCTTGGAGTGACTATATTATGATCAGACAAAAAGACTTCAGACAAGGAATATTACCAAGGATAACAAAGGCTATTTTGTAATGATAAAGCAGTCATTTTGTCAGGAAGACATAGTAAACCTACGTGTGTATGCACTTAATAGTAGAACTTCAAAATTCCTGATGCAAACGCTGATAGGACTGAAATTATAAATAGAAATAAACAACTATAATCAGAGGTTCCAACACTCCCTTCTCAGAAACTGATACAGTATGTAGACAGAAAGTCAGTAAAGTTACAGAAGCCTGAGCAACACTCTCAGTCAACTTAACCTAATTGACATTTAGAGATAATTCAGTCCAACCATGGCAAAATGCATTCTTTTTAAGTGCTTATGAAATATGCAATAAGATCAGATTTGGACCATAAAACAAGTCTATTTAAAAGGATTGTAATCATAGTATGTTCTCTGACACAACAGAATTAATTAATAATCAGTAACAGAAAGATAGCTGAAAAATCCCTAGATATTTGGAAACTAAACACATTTCTAAATAACCCGTGAGTCAAAGAAGAAATCAAAAGGGAAATTTAAAAATATTTTGAATTGAATGAAAATGAAAACAGCATATCAAAATTTGAGGGATGCAGCTAAAGCAGTTCTTAGAGGGAAGGTACTAGCATTAATGTTTATATTAGAAAAAACGTTAAGTCTAAAATGAACAATCTTAAGATGCTGAGAAAAAAGAATAGATTAAACCCAAAGCAAGTAGATGACACTTCACTAGGGAAGACAGGGCAATGGCAAAAAAGCACAGGAAGACATCCTCAGCATCATTATTCATTAGGGGAATTCAAAACCATCATGAGATACCACAACATATCACTAGAATGTCTAAATTAAAAACAACCGAAAACTTCCGGAAAGATGGCGATGTGAACAGACAGGCAGAAAAATTCCTCCCAACATTATATTTATTCACGAAAACACAGCAAATACAACTATCCCTAAAAGAGAGACCAGAATACACAGGAAAGTGCACAGCGTACAGATACACCTGAGAGAACTCGGCAGCCGGTGAGGCGGACAAGATATGGAGCCGCAACCCGGCGGGACCGAGCGCTCCTCCACCCCAGAGCTCCGGCGGTCAGACACTCCGGAGAGAGGATTCGGCACCCGGCGAGGCGGGACGGAGCCACGACTCTGTGAGACCCGAGTGCTCCTCCACCCCAGCACTCCGGCGGGAGTCCCGGCAAGGCAGCCTCCCATTCATTCTCACCCTGGCCACAGCTTTAAAGGGCCGTGTGGAGCGACGTGGCCACGGCTCTGGAATAGTGGAGCAATAGCGCCACCTACAGCATTCACACAGAAACCACCCCCGGTGGGCGTTTTGGTGGTTTTGTTTTGTTTTTGTTTTTGTTTTCTTTTATGTGTTGCTGCTTTTTCTTTTTCTTTCTTTTCTTTTCCTTTTTCTCTCTCTCTTTTTACTTTTTTTATTAGTAGAAGTACTTTTTTTTCTCTTTGTTTTCTTTTTTTCTTTCCTCTCTTCTCTTTGCTTTTTAAAGTCATAAAGAGCCCAGCGGACATACGTGACAACTACCAACAACTAATTCTATAGTCATGAGAAGACAGAAGAATATGATACAGACAAAGCTTCAGACAAACACCACCCCAGAGAGAGAATCTGAAGGAATCGACATGCATAGTCTTCCAGAAAAAGAATTCAGAATAAAAGTCATAGCCATGCTGACGAATCTACAGAAAAATGTGCAAGAGCTGAGGGAGGAAGTGAGGGAAGTGAGGAAAGACAATGCAGAAATGAGACAAGCCATTGACGGGCTCAACAGCAGATTGAATCAGGTTCAAGACACGATCAAGGAATTGCAAGACAGGGAACAGGAATACAAAGAAGCTGAGGCAGAGAGAGATAAAAGGATCTCTAAGAATGAAAGAATATTAAGAGAACTATGTGACCAATCCAAACGGAACAATATTCACATAATAGGAGTTCCAGAGGAAGAAGAGAGAAAAAGGGATAGAAAGTGTCTTTGAAGAAATAATTGCTGAAAACTTTCCCACACTGGGGAAGGAAATAGTCTCACAGTCCACAGAAGCCCACAGATCTCCCAACACAAGGGACCCAAGGAAGACAACACCAAGACACATAATAATCAAGATGGCAAAGATCAAAGATAAAGACAGAGTATTAAAGGCAGCTAGAGAGAGAAAAAAGATCACCTACAAAGGAAAACCCATCAGACTGTCATCAGACTTCTCAACAGAAACCTTACAGGCCAGAAGAGAATGGCATGATATATTTAATGTAATGAAACAGAAGGGCCTCGAACCAGGAATATTGTATCCAGTACGATTATCATTTAAATATGACAGAGGGATTAAACAATTTCAAGACAAAAGAAAGTTGAGAGAGTTTGCCTCCCATAAACCACCACTACAGGATATCTTAAACGGACTGCTCTAGAGGGAAACACCCCTAAGGCTAAAAAGATGTCACCAGAGAAAATAAAATCATAGTAAAGAAAGCAGAACATCCAAATACCAACTAAAGGCAAAGAATAAAACACCTAATATATAAAGAAAGGAGGAGGAAGAATAGGAAGGGAGAGATAAAGAAATATCAGACGGCGTTCACAATAACTTAACAAGAAAGTTAAGTTAGATTCTCAGATAGTAAAGAAGCAACCCTTGAACCTTTGGTAACCACGAATCTAAAGCCAGCAATGGCAATAAGTACATATCTATCAATAATCACCCTAAATGTAAATGAACTGAATGTACCAATCAAAAGACACAGAGTAACAGAGTGGATAAAAAAGCAAGACCCATGTATATGCTTACAAGAGACTCACCTCAAACCCAAAGATATACACAGACTAAAAGTGAAGGGATGGAAAAAAATATTTCAAGCAAACAGCAAAGAGAAAAAAGCAGGTGTTGCAGTACTTGTATCAGATAAAATAGACTTCAAAATGAAGAAAGTAGCAAGAGATAAAGACGGACATTACATAATGATAAAGAGGTCAGTCCAACAAGAAGATATAACCATTATAAATATATATGCACCCAACACAGGAGCATCAGCATATGTGAAACAAATACTAACAGAAGTGAAGGAGGAAATAGACAGCAATGCAATTATTTTAGGAGACTTTAACACGCCACTCACTCCAAAGGATAGATCAACCAGGCAGAGGATAAGTAAAGACACAGAGGCACTGAACAACACACTAGAACAGATGGACCTACAGAACTCTGCACCCAAAAGCAGCAGGATACACATTCTTCTCAAGTGCACATGGAACATTTTCCAGAATAGACCACATACTAGGCCACCAAAAGAACCTCAGTAAATTCAAAAATATTGAAATCCTACCAACCAACTTCTCAAATCACAAAGGTATAAAACTAGAAATAAATTTTAGAAAGAAATCAGAAAGGCTCACAAATACATGGAGACTTAACAACATTCTCCTAATGAATCAATGGGTTAACGACCAAATCAAAACAGAAATCAAAGAATATATGGAGACTAATGACAACAACACAAAGCCACAACTTCTGTGGGACGCAGCGAAGGCAGTTTTAAGAGGAAAGTACATTGCA
>JAQQAC010010882.1:22618137-22775200 GCA_029783875.1 Phataginus tricuspis | reverse complement strand
TGACATCCAAAATATACAAAGAACTCATGCACCTTAACAAACAAAAAGCAAATGACCCAATTAAGAAATGGGCAGAGGACATGAATAGACACTTCTCTAAAGAAGAAATTCAGATGGCCAACAGGCACATGAAAAAATGCTCCACATCGCTAATCATCAGAGAAATGCAGATTAAAACCACAATGAGATATCACCTCACACCAGTGAGGATGGCCAACATCCAAAACACAAACAACAACAAATGTTGGCGAGGATGTGGAGAGAGGGGAACCCTCCTACATTGCTTGTGGGAATGCAAATTAGTTCAACTATTGTGGAAAGCAGTATGGAGGTTCCTCAAAAAACTCAAAATAGGAATACCATTTGACCCAGGAATTCCACTCCTAGGAATTTACCCCAAGAATGCAGCAGCCCAGTTTGAGAAAGACAGATGCACCCCTATGTTTATTGCAGCACTATTTACAATAGCCAAGAAATGGAAGCAACCTAAGTGCCCATCAGTAGATGAATGGATTCAGAAGAGGTGGTACATATACACAATGGAATATTACTCAGCCATAAGAAGAAAACAAATCCTACCATTTGCAACAACATGGATGGAGCTGGAGGGTATTATGCTCAGTGAAATAAGCCAGGCGAAAAAGACAAGTATCAAATGATCTCACTCATATGTTGAGTATTAGAACAAAGAAAAAAAAAACTGAAGGAACAAAACAGCAGCAGACTCACAGAAACCAAGAACGGACTAATAGTTACCAAAGGGAAAGGGACTGGGGAAGAAGGGTGGGAAGGGAGGGATAAGAGGGTAAAAAGGGCATTACGATTAGGAGACATAGGGTGGGGGGGCACGGGGAGGGCTATACAGCTCAGAGAAGACAAGTAGTGATTCTCATCTAACTACACTGATGGACAGTGACTGTAATAGGGTTGGTGGGGGGGACCTGATGAAGGGGGTAGTTTAATCATCACAATATTGCTCATGTAATTGTAGATTAATAATACTAAAATAAAATAAATTGTAAAAAAAAAAAAAAAAACAACCGAAAATTTACAGTTTTGCCAAGGATGTGGAACAACCTGGAGTTCCTCATGCTTTGATGGTGGGATAAAATGATAAAACCATTTTGGATGGAAGTGGTTTGGCAGTTTCTCAAAGCACTAACTGTGCCCTTACCATATGACACTATTTATTCCACTCTTAGGTATTTACCCAGTAGAAATTAAAAACTATATCTACATAAAGACTTTCATGCAAATGTACATAACAACTTTATTCATAATAGCCCCAAACTAGAAACAGTTCAAATGTCCATCAACAGGTGGTTAAACAGGTTATAGCTTATCTACACAGCTAAACAGTACTCGAATTTTACATACTCTGTAAGTTATGTGAAGTTCTAGAAAAGGCAACTCTGATCTTTAGTGACAACAAACCTGTGGTTTCATGGGGCCAGAGGTGAGAGAGGGATGGTACAGAACCTTTATGGTTCTTTCAGCATTAACAGAATTAACAGCATTCTGTGGCTTAATTTTGTAGATGGTTTCACACGTACACTCATCAAAACTCAAGAGTTGTACATTTTATTGTATGTGAATTATATTCAAATAGTTCATTGAAAAATGCAGACTTTAAAAATCATTTTTATAGTGTATCTGCATCCCTGTGTGTGTATACATGCCGCAAAGGATCCAGAAAGTCAGACACCAAAGGGTTAAGTTGAAACCAGAGGCCACAATCCTCCTCTAGCATTTTAATGAGGAACCTTAAAAAATGGCGATACTGGCTGCTATTGCTTTGAGAATACAGAACACTGCAATAACCATTACTCATTTTTATATAGATAAGGATATAAGTTGGGGAGTATTTAGAATGCATTAACATTGATGACAAAGGATATAAACATTAACTAGTTTGGGATAAAAGTCCTGTTTGGCTCGTCTCTTCATCAAGTTGAGTTTCTGTCTTAGCCTATTTTAATTTGCCAAGGGCTTGTTGATGTATTGCCTTGAAAGAAGGAATGTTAGTTATAGGAAGTTACATTTGTTGGAATTTTTTTGTATGACACTGTTAGCTTGAAATTTTAAAGGTTATTTGTATCAGCTTTTGTGTGATGATTAACCTGCATATTATGATTTCACAAATCTAGTTCTAGTTAATTAAACCAGTTAAAAAGGCTGTACAGACTCTCTTACAATTAAAACCATAAAGTTATTACCTTTTCTAAAAAGGGTTTTTAACACCAGTAAATAAAACAAAGAAATTAACATTGAAACACAATACAGGATCTTGATTCTCCTTGTCAGTCAAAAGAAAAAGACAAATGAAAGAAATTTCGTTTGGGAGTCACAAACTGTTTCAAGCAGTTACATTAAGGCTTATAAAATACATCTGAAATGGCTTTTACTGTTTATTAGATACGCTCTTCCCCTCCTCACACCCACATGTTCTTTATATCCCCCTTTCCTTTCTTCCTTTCACCATTTCTCACTTACGATTCTCCTTTCTGCCCCTCCTTCCCCACTCCCTCTCCATAATCCACAGTTTACGTCTATTGCCCTCTAGGCTAACACAGACCTCAGCAGGAGAAATTCCTGTAACACAGCCTGTGTGAGTTCTTAGTTTGAATTCCCAGGACTGGAATGTCACATATTCATACAGGATTGTAAATGGCTCTGTGTTTGCAAACATCCTTATTGACCTAACAAAATTTGCCATTTAGACCCCTGGGCAGGGATCTGTCTCCCATGTATAATTTTGCCTTGTTTCCACTTGTGTAATAACTTAACTGTTTATGTTAAGAGGGAAGTTTTGGTCACATTAAATGAAAATTATATTTTGGGTCTAGAATTTTTATCAAAAGTTCATCTTCACAGTTTTGTAATTTTAGTTCACATTTAATTACCACCCAAAATGTAAACTATTCTTTGCTTAAAGGCTATAGAATTGATTATCGCAGATAAATCTCACTTCTTAAACCTTCTGTTCACAGAAAGTCCAATATCCATCCTGGAGTCATCTATCAAATCTATTTCAATCTCAAAAGAGACCGTTCCAGTGACGCCAAGCACAGCCCAGGTACTGACATGATACTCCAAGGGTACTCCAAGGGATATTCATTCCAAATTGAGTGGAAGTAACCATTTTTCTCATTAAGAAACATTTGGGTCACATTTCGGCTTAGAAAGCACTTAAATGTGCTTTTTAAAATGTGCTACTATCCTACTGTGAGTCTACTTATTTACACAAAGTAATTGAATTTTCCAGAAGCTATAGAAATTAAAACAAATACACCTTTTTTTACCCAATAAATTGGAAAAGATTTTTCTCTGAAGAGTAATAACCATGGATGATGAGGGTAGAGAGAAATGGGTGTTCCTGTACACTCATACTTTTCATGTAAATTGCACGGTGTTTGGGAACACAATTTGGAAATGAGATGGAATAATTTATCCAGAATGTCTGAGACCTAATCCATTCTTAATTAGTGACAGTCCAGAGTGTAGAAATCTTACCTCCAAAAAAATCTTAGGCTTGTAAAGACTGATCCAGCTTAACATATTCTTGAAGCATCCTGTGTTCTTATGTTTTCGATAAACGGATTGAAGAATGGGAAACATATATACAGTTGACGCTTGAACAACATGGGGGCCAGGGCTGCTGACTCTCCCACAGTTGGAAATCCACATACAGCTTTTGATTCCACAAAAAACTTAACTACGAACAGCCTGTTGACCAGAAGCTTTAGTGTTAACATAAATAGTCAATTAACAGGTTTTGTGTGTTAGTATGTACTATGTACTATATTCTTACAATAAAGTAAGCTAAAAAAAGGGGGGGGAAATTTTTTCATATTGTTAAAAACTTTTTTTGTCTCCAAAATTTTTTCTATTATATTTATTGGGAAAAAATCCACATATAAGTGAACCTGTGCAATTCAGACCCATGTTGTTCAGGGTCAAGTGCAGCTGAGCACTTAGAATGATCGCCACCCACCGCTCCGTGTCGCTGAGCTTTTTCGCGAATGTGTTCTAGGTTCTTGAGTCCTTTGAGCACCTGCCACCCTTACCAGCACCACCAGCACCACTGCCTGAACTGGCAGACAAAGTCCGAGACACACATCCTCCCCAGAAGCCTGAGCTCAAAGTGAAACGGGTACTGAGGCCCAGGGGCATCGCCCTGACTTGGAACGTCAGCAAGATCAACCCCAAGTGCGCCCCCGTGGAGAGTTACCACCTCTTCCTGTGCCACGAGAGCCCTAGGAACGAGTTGATCTGGAAGAAAATTGGAGAAATTAAAGCTTTACCACTCCCAATGGCCTGTACTTTATCTCAGTTTTTAGCTTCCAACAAATATTATTTCGCTGTCCAATCAAAAGATATTTTTGGGCGATATGGACCATTTTGTGATATAAAGTCTGTCCCTGGGTTTTCTGAAAACCTTACCTAAAAGAGAAGTCTTCAGTAATTACATATTGTACTGCATTTTGTTTTGCTTTTTCACATTTGAGTTGTTTTTGTTTACAATGTTCCTGTAACACTATTTGCCATCTTAAAGGGCCAGTTCAGATTGTGAGCCCTTTGTATAGGGACAGCCATCTTCCCTATGTTGTAAGTGACCTCTAGTTGCGTGAATTTATGATTTGCATTCAGTAAGGACTTCCAGTGGGTATGTTCTGAAAAATACACTACACTATCATGGACCCATGTCGCCAAGCTGCGCTGTGTACAATACCTTGAGTGGCTATGGAGCTGCTGATACAGAAGCCCTAGTTTACAAGTAAACACCGTGCTGTCTGCTGACAGTCAGCTTTGGGTCACCTGCTTGTGGTCAGTACAGGTGCGGAAAAGCAGCTCTGCTGAGACCAGATCATTCCTGGGGTGCGTCTCCACCAAGAGTTTATGAAATGTCTTCTCATTCTGTTCAAATCTAAAGGCTATTAATGTGTGCCCTCCACACTGCTTACCCACCTCCCATTTTTGGCTGTCAGTCATTTGGGGAAAACAGTCTGGAGGTTTTCCCTAAATTTGTATATTTAGACACATAATAAAATTAAATTTTGTGTACTGTGTACACAGTACAGTATGTCTTATAAAAACATTTTTGGACCTATTTCAGCTGAAGAAAATGGAGTTGTCCGCCTTAGATTTAAGGCTTTAATTTGTTGACTCCCTAATTCTACCCTTTGCTTGTTTCCTGGCCGCCGTCATTACCTGGAGAAAGAACGTAACACTCAGGGGCTCCAATAGATGTGTCCTGTGCATGCCTGTGTCCGAGGAACACTGGAGTGAGGCTGCCCCTAGCACAGGGAGCCCTGGAAACGCAGAAGGAGAAAAGCCTGAGGCAGGAGGCAGTGGGATGTAGGCAGCTGTTAGAACTTGTGGCCCCAGGTAAGGGGAAGATAGGAGGGAAATAGGGTCAAGGCTCCGCAGTAAACATGGAGCCACATCCTAGACGTCTGGAGAATTCAGCTTGAAAAGCGAGGGGGCCTTCCTAGCAACAAGCCCCAGTCAATCCTGTTCCTGTCTTTTTGGCTGATAAATCCTAGATAAAGCAGCCCCAGGCAGTACCCTCTCTTGGAGCCCCTCCCATTTAGAGTGAGTCTTTTTCTTTCCTATTCACTCCTCATTTAAAGCTTTGCTGGTTGCTTCATACCCTTGTCTGTTGGCTTCCTTCTTCGTCACCTCCAAGACACAATCCTGGGAGAAACAGCATCTCAGCTGGTAACATCTGGGGGCTTGTCCAGGATCACCTTTGAAGGCTGAGTATCAGCTGCAAACAGTCTTTCTCTTACTTTCCTTACAGTGTGACGCATCACCTGCTGCACACAACATTGGGCACCCGGCAGCCTTTTTAAAAAGTGATGAGCGTGGCTTCTGACCTTAAAGACTTGGGTGTTAGGTTCCTCTGAGTCCTTCTCAGTTGGTCCCCTGTCTCCTTCAGGAGTCAGGAATGGTGGCTGAGTGGGGACCTGAAGCTCCCCTTGGATGCAAGGTGCTGGTCAAGGCCAGTCCTTGGTGGATGCACTAAGGTCTCCTGTCAGAACTCAGACCCCGACTGCCCAATTGGGGATCTGTAAGGAGCTGCTGCACCTTTCCTTTTTTTGCGGGTGGACCTCTTACGAGAGTCTCCCCTGAGTATCCTCTCCTGCGAGAGCGACTTGGGTGACCACCTCAGGCTCTCCACAAAAGCCCCTTACACTGATGGAGCATTCCTTTGATTCTTCCTTGACTGTCTCTCATGAAATAAATGATGTTCCCCCTCACTGGGACCCCTCTAGTTTCTCCTCCATACTCAGGATTTAGGAGAACTAGGCACACACCAATTTAGTTGAGTATTGGGCACAACTCTTCCTGCCTGTCCCTGGTGTCCTATGGGGAATGGAAAAGCAGGTGTCTGGGCAGTTCCCCAAACAAAGCAAATTATTCCCTGGATCCCAACCCCAGCCATGAGATGCTGACTCGGTAGACAGCTGTGTCTGGGGAGGTTTCTCCCTGCATAGCAGGTGAAGCTTCACCCTGGACAGAGCGAGAAAGAATCGAGCAGGGCGGGGGAGAGTGCGGAGGGAGGGAACGGTGAGTTGCTGCATTAAGGCAGCTTGCCTTGCCAGCTCCCGGTGTCCCATGTGCACTTTGATCTGCTTGGGGGACTAGCCACTGCCACCCCAGAATGTGGGGGAGCCGCGGAGCACGGGATAGAGTGACACTGCTCTGAGGGCTTCCCAGGGAGAGGAGGTTTTCAGGCCGTCTGCTAGAGAGCAGATCTGTGCGGCCGTATTTCCGTCTGGTCGCTCAAGCAGGAGCTTGCAAGCAAGCAAGGCTCTCAGCAGCCCCTCCCTAAACAGCAAAGAGATAACGGTGCTTACGACCGGAAAAGTGCAGACAGTGTTGTGTTGAATGGTGAGAAAGCTTTCTTTGAAAAGAAAGTGTGACCTCAGAGAGGCATCTTTTAAGGATTTTCAGGAATGAGACAAAAGGCCAGAGGATGTAGGTCAAGTGGTCTTAAGATGCTTATCTCCCGTGAGAGACCTTATGTCTCTCCTCTTATCAGTCCTCCAGTTAACTCTGCAAAATAAACTTAACACAAGAAATGTACTGATCTGGTTCCTCCCCAAGTTAGTGACTTCCCCCTGAGAACATATCAATTAAGAGTGTTTGCCTTGCTTTTAAGGTGGCTTCTGGGTTACACTCCGAGAGGCTATTTCTCAATCTAATCTCCAGGGTTAGGAAAGGATCTCTTCAGTACTCAGCGTGTTGGGTACCCCTCCCTAGTGGCCGGAGAGGCATATATCAAGATCTGTATTTTAGACTGAGAATGAAGCAGTTGTATCTCAGGCCAAGAGGCCCCAGAGTCTGGGCCCAGGAAGCTCTCACTGGTACTACAGCGCAACTATGCCAGCAGGTTCGGGAACGAGTCCTCCCCAAACACTGTCGTGAGCACGGGAGAGGACACAGACTTCCCTAAAAGAGGGACGGGATGGGCCAAGGGACACCTTGGCTTTCAGACACCAAAAACAGGAAAGGGGATGCCCTTGTCTTCCCTGGTGTCTTTCAGATGGGCAACTTGGAATCTAAGACCACCCTGGTCACCACCCCTTTGGGATGCAGCCTTAAAAACTGGAACGCCTTTGACCCCCAAACCCTGAAGAAGCAGCACATATCTTCTTCTGCACCTATGCCCGGCCTGATTATCAGATGGGAGATAAGGGAAAATGGCCACCTGAGGGAAGTATGAATTACAATACTACATTACAAGTAGACCTCTTCTGTAGGAATGAAGGAGGTGGGCAGAAATCCCCTCTGTGCAGGTCCTCTTTGCTCTGAGAGACAAGCTTGAACTGTGTCAAAGATGCCAGATAGACCAAGAGTTCTGGCCGTGATCACCATCAAGCCTGATTCCCCTATTGAGACCAAATCAATTCTGGGGCCTCCCCCAAGCAGAGATGAGCCTCTCCAGAAAAAAAGACCCCTTCTTGTCCCCAGTCCTATGCCAACTGCCCCAGCATCTCTGGCCCCTTTGCCTTCCCCAAAACCTCCTCCTACCCATCCTCCTCCTCCCCAGGTGCCACCCTCACTGATCTGCCCTTTGCAGGGGATGCTGGGAGGAAAGGATCATTTGGCCCTACTAAGGTGCATAGCCCCTTTTCACTACAAGATCTCAGATTAAGGTGGACTTGGGAAGATTATAAAATGACCCAGACAAATACAGAGAAGTCTTTAAAAACCTGACACACGTCTTTGACATGACCTGGAAAGATCTGATCTTGAATCTGAACCAGACATTGACAAGTAATGAAGTTAGAGCCACCCTAGAGGCCACCAAAAAATTTGGAGAAAACTTGTTCCTTTCCTATCAAACTTCAATGCAGGCCCACGTACAGGGGAAAGAGACATACACCCTACAAGCTGCCAAGCAGTCCCTCAGGACAATCCAGAGGGGGACCCAAATGACCTGGTGGTGACCTGGCGGCGAATCCCTTGGCCTCCCTAGAGAGACTGAGGGAAGCCCTAGTCGAGCACACTTCTCTGTCCCCCGACCCTATGGAAGGGAGCCTGATCTTCAAGGATAAATGCATGACTCAGTCAGCCCCAGATATTAGAAGAAAGTTACAAAAGCTCACCTTGGGACCTGATAGCACCCTAGACCACCTCCTAAAGGTCTTTTACAATCGGGAACAGGAGGAGGCTGGAGAAAGGGAACAGAGAGATAGAAAGAAGGTAGCCCGTCTGGTGGCTGCACTCCAGACCAAACCCCTGGAGGACACTCGTGCGGCTCCATCAGGTCAGTACTACAGGTTCAGGGGTGTGGGACATTTCAAGAAAGAATGCCCCAATAAGGCCAGAGGGCCCCCTCCCGGTCCCTGTCCCATTTGCCAAGAAGGACATTGGAAAGTGAACCGTCCCCAGGGGTGAAGGTCCCGGGGTGGGGCGGGATGACCTAGTTATGGTCCAGCAGGACTGAAGGGGCCCGGGGACTCCCTGCAGAGCTCCTATCACACGAGCATCACTGTCCAGGAGCCCTGGGTGGCCCTCACAGTGGAGGGAAAGCAGACTGGTTTTCTCCTAAAACAGGAGCCGCTTAGTCCTCCGGACCAGTCCCAGCCCTTTGTCTCCTGGGAGTACAACCGTGCCTGCAGTCACTGGAAAGGCCCAGATTTGACATTTCCCACATCCTTTAAGTTGTAGCTGGGGGATCCTATTGTTTTCCCATGCCTTTCTCATAGTCCCTGAAAGCCCTACCCGACTGCCAGGTCAAGACATCCTATCCAGACTAGTGACCACCATACACGCAGCTCCTGAGCAGGCCCCCCTCCTGCCCCTCACGGAAACGGAGATAGACCCCAATGTATGCGCCACCCAGGGAAAGATAGGCTGAGCTCGAACTGCTCAGCCAGTAGAGATCAGACTGGAAGATGCCGCTGCCTTCCCCAACCAGAGGCAGGACCCCCTGAAGCCAGAGGCTCATGCGGGGCTGAGAGACGTCCCTGACCTGAAGTCCCAGGGCCTCCTGGTACCACGTAACAGCCCATGTAATAGCCCTGTCTTGGGAATCCAGAAGCCCAGTGGGGAATGGAGGTTGGTACAAGACTTCCGCACGATAAACGAGGTGGGGTTCCCCATCCATCCTGTGGTGCCCAAGCCGTACACCTTGTTGACCCAAATCCCTGAAAATGCCAAGTGGTTCACAGTTCTGCGTTTGCATACCTCTGCCTCCTGAATCTCACTGTCTCTTTGCCTTTGAGGATTCCCCCCAACCAGGCTACGCAGCTAACGTGGACTGTCCTGCCCCAAGGATTTAGGGATAGTCCTCACCTATTTGGCCAAGCTTTATATAGGGACCTGTCAGACTTTTCATTTCCTCAAGTCCAGTCCCTACAATATGTAGATGACCTCCTCCTCTGCTCTTCCCCAGAAGAGGACTGTCAGGAAGGAACAAAAGCCCTTCTCAACTTCCTAGAGGAGAGAGGGTATAAAGTTTTCCAGCACAAGGCCCACGTGGGTCAAACCCCGGCAAAGTACCTGGGCCTTGTGTTGTCTGAGGGATGCAGAGCCCTGAGCACTGACAGGGTAAAACCCACTTCCGCTTTCCCACTGCCTAGGACACTGCAACAGCTCAGGGATCTCCTAGGCAGCACCGGATTCTGCAGTTGTAGACTCCTGGGTGTGGAGAGATAGCTCATCCCTCGTGTCAACTGGGCAAGGACACACAGGCCAACAATACGCGTTTTAGCGTGGGAACCAGAGGCCTGATGAGCCTGAGAGCCGCTGAAGAGGGCTCGATTGCCGGCTCCGCCCTGAGCCTTCCGGCGAGAAAGAATTTCAACCTATACGTGACGGAGGGGAAAGGAATAGCTCTGCGGGTCCTGACTCAGAGTCAAGGCCCGGCGCAGCCACCTGCTGGGTACCTGAGCAAGGAGCTGGGCATGGTGGCGAGAGGGTGGCCAGCTTGTTGGCAGGCCGTGGCAGCGGTAGCCCTCTTAATCCCAGAGGCCCTAAAGCTGACCTTGGGGAATGACCCGACCGGGCTTTCTCCTCATGACGTGACAGGCCTACCGACATTCAAAGGAAGCCTTTGCCTATCCGACAGCCTCCCCATAAAACACCAGGCTGTGCTACTGGAGGGGCCTGTTGTTCAGATAAAGACATGCCCCCTCGCCTCGGCCCAGCAGCATTCCTCCCCGAGGGACAAGGGGAAGTAGAACATGATTGTGAAAAAGTAATTCTTCACATTTACGTGGCACGGGAGGATCTAAGAGAAACTCCTCTAGAAAACTCAGATCTGATTCTTCTTACAGATGGGAGTTCATCTGTGGAATTGGGGACCCAGAGCACAGGGTATGTGGTAGTATCTCTCACTGAGAGGTCTCCCCTTCCACCAGGAACCAGCACCCAGTTGGCTGAATTAATAGCTCTAACCAGGGCACTGGAAGTGAGTAAGGGACGGAGGGTTAACATATACGCTGACTCTGAAGACGCCTTCTTAGTTCTCCGTGTCCATGTCGCTATTTGGAAAGAAAGAAACCGGCCACTCTGCACCATCTTCCTCCCCAACCAAGTGGCTGTTATCCACCGCTGAGGGCGTCAGGAGGGAGCAGATGAGGTTTCAGAAGGGAACCCGCAGGCTATCTATGCCCAAACAACTCAGTCTGCCATCAGAGTAGCCCCCCTGTTCTGGGAGCACTCCCCAAATCAAATCAAACCCTAATATTCCCAGCAGGAGGCAGACATGGCCCTTCGAGAGCGGCTTTCTCTTACAGCCCTCAGGGCGGTTTCAAGATGAAGAAGGGAAGCAACGTTCACCATCAGCCAGCAGGCGGAAGCTGCTCCAGAATCTCCATCAGTCCTCCCTTCTGGGGGGTGAGAGGGCCACCCAGCTGGCCAGCGTCACTTTTTGGGACAGGACTTCGGGAGACTGTAAGACAAATAACCAACTGCTGTGAGGTACGTCAGGAAGAATCCCCTCAGCATTCAATGAGCTTCAACAGGAGTCCAAAGGACGGGGACACACCCGGGGGGACTGGCCAACTGATTTCCCCCTTGTGCATGAGACTAAGGGAGCTCAGCGTCTACTCGGAGTGGGCGGACGCATTCACCGCGTGGATGGAGTCTTTCCCCTGCAGGCCTGAAAAGGCAACACAGATAGTCTGGACCACGGGAAGCAACATCATTCCCCGGTTCGGGTTGCCCAAGAGCCTGCAGGGCCCTAATGGACCATCTTCAAAGCCCCAGTAGCCCAGGGAGTCCCCTCAGCTTTGGGAATAAGTACCACCTCCACGGCTCTGGGAGGCCCCAGTCCTCGGGTGAAGTAGAAAAGGCGAATGGAATCATAAAATGACACCTAAGGAAACTGACCCAGGACACAGGGCTCCCCCCGGTCCCCCTCCCTCCCACTGCACTCCTACTGGTCGGAAACCCCTCTCGGCGAGCAGGCCTTCGTCCCTTCGAGCTGCCGGATGGCAGGCCTTTCTTGACCCGTGACTTCCTCCTTGACACAGAGACAGCGCACAGGCAAGGCAGGCCACCTCCCTGGCCCGGTTCCAACGAACCCCTCAGAAACTGGAGGAAGTCAAGAGAGAAAGGAAGGGAAGCCTCTGTCTGAGCCAGGAGATCTGGTCCTGGTCAGCTGGTGTCTCCCACTTCCCCTTCCCTCTCACCTCTTATCACCTGTCCACTGTGATTCTTTCCAACCCCCTACTCACAGCAAAAGCGATGGGTCTCGAGTCTGGGATCCGTGACTCCCGACCGAAGCCCTGAGTGTCTGAAGAGGCAAGCTCTCCTCTGAACAGGGAGGACCCCTGCCTCACCATGCCTGGGAGCCCGTAGAAGACCTGAAGCATCTTTTCAAGCGACGGACACCTAAGATAAGTACTCAGTGACTCCAGGGTTCTGGGCCCTTTTTGGACTTATTGTGGACGTGGGACTGGCCATCCTCCTTACCGTCCTCTGGCCGGCTGTACCTGCCCCTGGTGGGTTTAAAGTACACGCAACGGCCCCAAACCTGCCGTTATTACTATTATTAACTACCTCCTTACTGACTCCTCTCCCGGCACTACACCCTCTAACTGCAGTAGGTAACAGAATTGCTGATCTAACTACCCGAACCAGCTGTTGGCTCTGCCCCCACTGAGATCATCCGGAGGATGATATAGGTCTCCTCGGCCTTCTGATAGCACTAGAAATGATTCCTAATACCATAGCACAAAATTGGGGTTCTTCTTACACAATGTACACTACCACCAGAAACGATGGGGCCGGTGGAGGCCCGCGGCGCCTCGATCCCCAGTGGGCCGCTCCATCCCCAGGTGAACCGGTAGGCAGGTCCAGGGCCCTGCTGCCAAAGCCACTCTGTGCTTTCCTCCTTGCTGGGGCACCAGTCCTCTCTTAGGAATCCTCAACTTTTCTTTCTGTAACACCACCTTTAGGTATAATCATAGCTTTCATGGGTGGAAGCCACAATTTCAGGGGGATTCCACCAAAAAGGGAGAGGACTTTGACATCTATAACCTTAACAGCACCATCACCCAAGAACCATATTTTCGAGGCAATACGTCTGGCCTCTGGTTATGGTGGGGCATTGATAAATTCAGTGCCACGAAGCATTATGCTAACAAGTCTTGGGCCACAGTCAACAATTCATTGAGGCAGGAGACTCTTGGCATTGGAACTGAGACAGGCACAGTCCTCAACGTTTCCAGCGGCGATCCCCAACCTTACCCTCCCTTTAACATCCTTCAACTCGTTTTCAGAAGCCTTCACTGTCAGATTCCTCGTACTCATAACCAATCCCTCACCGACTTCTCTCCCTCATGTGCAGATGATTATTCTACAGGCTTATGACCCTCTACTTTCGGCCTCTGGGGCCATGGGATCCGTCGATTCTAGCCAACTGTGGTAGCCTCCCAACCTCATACAGATATGCTTGGCTACAAGGATGGCCCTCCGGAGTCATGCTGGCTGGACTGGACTGTTCTTCCTTTGTGGAACAAATGCGTACCTGACCCTGCTGAGGGGATGGCAAGGGCGATGCACGGAACATGGCTGTTCACAGCACAATAACTGCAGCTGATCCTGATGTATGGACTCTTAGTAGTGCCTCTCCCCTGCCTCGGGGCAGCTGCCTAACCTGGACTCCTTCCTGGCTGTGTCACTGCGACCCCAGACCCCTGATTTCAGCAGGAGAGCCGCAGATAACCCAGTTTTAGAAATGAATGGCCTAGGATACTCAATATGGTCTCTTTTCATTAATAGGGATTCCTGAACTCCAGAGGAGCATTAAAAACATCTCCCTAGTGCTGCAGGGCACCTGGAAAGCCACCGTAGCAGGTTTAGAAGCCCAGCAAAAAGCCTTGGACCAAAAAGCTCAAGTGGTCCTCAGAATAGGCGAGCCTTAGACGTGCTCCCTTCTGAGGCCAAGAGCACCCATGCCATGCTCAGTGAGACCTGCTGTTTTTGTATTAACACCTCAGGACAAGCAGAAGAGAATTTAGAGAGGATCAAACAGCACATCGTCTCTTCAAAGAGCTTATGAAAAGGGAAACGCAGGACTCCTGGCTGGACCAGATTTCCAAATCCATCACGGGGTGCGTGCGGCCCTGCTTGGCACCCTTCATTCCCCTCCGTGGAGTAATAATGTTTGCTTTCCTGTTCGGGCCATGCTGACTTAATCTTCTAACCAAATCTGTTTCTTCTCGCTGAGAATCAGGCAAGCTCCAGACGGTGATGCATATGGACCCCCCCATGACGGTCCCTCACTTTTGCCACAGGCCACTCGGCAGGCCACGCAGAGTGAGCTCACACTACCATCCCCCAGCCGCCGCGCATGGCCAGCGAGAAGTAGCTTGAGCGGTCTTCACCCCTCGCCCTAATGGCGGTGGGGTTACCTCTTCTACGTGGGGATTGAGGCAGGAATTAGCAAGACGTAGGCAGCCTTAGACTTCGTAGCCCTGGTAAGAGGAAGGCAAGAGGGAAACAGGATCGAGGCCTCGCAGTAAACAAGGAGCTACATCCTGGGCTTCTAGAGAATTCAGCATGAGAAACAAGGGGCCACATCCTGAAAATCTGGAGAATTCAGCTTGAAAAAACAAAGAGGTCTTCCTAGCAGCAAGGCCCTGCCAATTCTGTGAACTTCCTTCTTTTTGGCTTATAAACCCTGGACACTGGCGCTCTGATGGCCTCCACCCTTGGAGCCTCTCCCATTTAGAGGGAGTCTTTTATTCTTTCCTTTCACTCCTCATTAAAAACTTTGCTGGTCGCTCCATCCTTTTGCATGGACCTTAGGAAGGCCTTAGTAGTAATTGACAGAAAGCACCAAAGGAAAGTCTTTGCCGGGGAAGGAAGATTCCCGGTGGAGCCTTCAGAGGGCCAACACCTTGATTTCAGACCTCCGGCCTCTAGAACTGGGAGAAATATATTTCTCTTGCTTCAAGCCTCTAAGTTTGCGGTGATTTGTTATCGTACCCCCAGGAAAACTAGTACCGTTAGGCAGATTGATGAGTGGGGTGGAAAGAGAATAGGCGAGTAAAGCCCACTAGAAGGGACTCAAAGAGTTTACCAGTTAAAACTAGTAAGCCAGAAAAGACTCGAGTTAATGAGTTAATCAGTTAAAGCTCAAAAGGCCAGGAACGGCTTGGCCTGGAATGTTTGAATATTCCCCCAGACAAAGAAAAGTATCTCAGAAGAGCCTATGTCTTCAGTGTGTGTCAATTAGATCATGCCATTGTACGATTTACTTAAGCCTGCTAAAAGACCCAGCTTATTCAGGAAGAATTCCACCTTAAAGCTAAGACTGCATTTTAAACAAATAGACAATAACTCAGTCCACCTTGGGGGCAGGGCAGGCAGTCTTGACTGATATGCTCCCAGAGAGAAGCTGCTATCCTGGGAAGGAATCAGAGCTGGAAATTTCTTGTGTTAAGAGGAGAAACTTAATGTCTTATCAAAGATATACATTTTGGGACCACTTCACAAATCTACATCCCTAGCCCTTTGTCACATTTCTGAAAATCCTTAACCGCCTATAAAACCCCAGACTCTAAACCCTTAGGCTCACCTCTGTCTGAGGTCGCCTGCACTTTCTAATCTTCCAGCACCTCTTCTCCGAGGTAACCCACACTCCCCTTTCTCCGAGTGTGCACCTTCTTGCTTTAAATTTCTCACTGCCCAACTTATAAGGTTTGTCTCTGCTTTTCCAGTGGTAAGTGTCTTTGTTACTTTTCTTTATCTTTCTACTCCTCCATACAAGCTCAAACCTTTACTCCCTCTGTCCTATTTCAGGTAAGTAAGGAGGGGCTGCTGAGAGCTCAGATCTGGGCTTGCAAATTACCATCGCCTGGGTGACCTGGATGGAACTGCAGCTTATGGTCACACTCTTTCATAGTCTGTCTGAAAGTCTCCTTTCTTTATCTCAAGGAAGTTGACAGAACATAATCTCCCTCCATCCAGTGCTCTGCAGCTCCCCAAATCTTGGGGTGGTAGGGATTCAGTTCCCACGCCGTGCAGATCCAAGCGGACACTGGACGCCAGGTGACGCTGGCTTAAGGAGTTAGTAGGGGACGTGTCCCATGCCGAGTAGCAGTTCAATGAACTTTTATTATTCTGATCTGTCATTCCCTGACACTCTTGCTTTAATAAATTCCTTCCTCACCTTGTACTCTGACTTCCCTGCATCTCCAAACCAACTTCCCCCTCACAGTATGGTCCCTTTTCACTGGGGCCCACAATCCATTCAAAGCAATTAGCTAATTCATTAGCTACTATGCCATGGAGGTGAGTACCAGGTGCTCCTAGACACTCACATTAGCTGGGAGGGGGCTTTACCCACCAAAAAGGAAGATGTAGACCCTGTCAGTCACCTCAAGGGGTCTTCCCTCAGTGAGGTAGGCCTAACGTCAGAAATCGGCTGAAGTGTCAAAAGTTCAGAGATTGACTAACACTATCACATATTACTCATTACCACAATCCAGAGAATAGAGTAAAATTGAACTTCAAAAACAAAAAGGCCCTGTAACACAATCAGTTCCTCCCTTTCAGCATCATGAGATTTTGGGGGGAGAAGGGTTGCAGCTACTTGATTTTTTTACTTATGTCGAAAAGGATCAAATATGCCACCCTAAAATATGTCAACTTGGCCTAAGGATTATGTTGAGCTGAAGGCAACAGAGAAAGTAGACACAGGAAGAGTTCTTTGCTCTCCCACTTTCTGCCTAAGATCAGGGCATACATTTCCCTTTGTAGAGGTGACATAAATTTCCATTTGTAAAGGTGTTCCCCTCTCCAGTACCAGGAAGACCTGAGAAGGCTCAGATTAGTCTGCATAACAAAGCCCACTGAACAACCTTTATCTACCAAACATTTCTTAGTCACCTTCCCACAATTTACCACCTCTTGGAGCCCAAACCCCCTCTCCTTTGTCTTGTTACTTTTCCATAATGTCTTGCCCTTTGTTAAAATGGTATGTAAGTTCCCACATCTAACTCCTTCTTCGGGATTTCACTTCTTTTCTTTGAAGCCCATGTGCATGTAAAAATACTAAAATTTCTATTCCTTTTCTCCTGTTAGTTTATCTTTTGTCACTTTAATTCACAGGCTCCAGGCACAGAACCTAAGAAGGAAGAGGAAAAGTTTTTCCTCCTTAGCAGTATGAACTATAGGTGGTAGCCCTATGTTGGGGTGAGGAGCCATACTTACGGGAATCCAAGCACCCAAACACACAGGCAAGGTCTAAGAAGACAGTGACCACAGGGATTACAATGCATAGTAGGAGATCTTAACAGATAGCTATTTAGGTGGTGAAAAAAAGGACCAAAATTAGTTAAAACTCAAACTGTCCCTGGTCAACAAGCAAAAGCCTTCCACAGAGACAATGAAATAACACTCCAGACGGCAGGATACAATATTATTCTCAAATCTCTTGGAAAGAAACAATTTCCCATAATTTAAAAATTAGGGCCAGGGAATTGTGGGGGTAGACAACCATTTGTCAACACCAATAAAATGGAATTCTTTGCAGATTACAGTAAGTTGAGTCAATAAAGCTGGTATCAAGAAACATAGCTATAGATACTGCTACTGACCAGGGACAAGGACGTATCTGGAAGTTCTTTTCCTTAGTTTGATGGAGGGAGATAATGTCTGACCAGTGAAGACACTCAAGATTAATTTAAGACTATTTCTAACCCAGTTGTGTCCCCCTTGATTTTGGCTCTAGGGGAATAAAGTAAATGCAGTTGGATAGGTTGGGATGAAATGGATTTAGCCAAGATAATGCAAGAGGCAGATACTATTTGATTTTCGCAATACAGAGTTTTAACTATTAGAATTTAAGGAAGTATTGAATTTGGGGGGGGTTCCTAACAATGGGAGTCATCTATGGACTGATGCCCAGCGTGCCTTGAAAGGAGGGTACAGATACATTTCAGGTGGTTTCATATTGGTAGCAAATGATCAACTCAGACTCGCCCTCCCACTGTGGAAATCACACATGGTGGTGGTAATTATCTGGGGTCTAGGGGAATTTTCTGGACTACCTGCAAATTACCCTGTTCACCATCATACCTTGAGTTTCAGTTCCCTTTGGATTAATTGTATTTACCTACCTCCTATCTCCCCATGCAAAAAAGTTTCTCCCATAAGCCCCAGCACTCACCATCTCTTACTCGTAATCTGGGACCCATGTGTGGCAAGCAGAGCTATTTGGGGATAGTTTCGTAGGCTTGGGAGCCTTGTTTTGGGCCACATGGGCTCTGTATAAATCCAATTGGTAAATTTAAGGGCAGGGGTTATTCCTCTGAAAAAATAGAGGTCAGGCTTAAGTAGCTGGATTACAGCACAAGACACAGGAGAAATTCTTAGCAGTTGCACTAGGAAGTTTATGACACGGTAAAGGCTTGTGACACGCAGTTTAGCTAACCCCAAACACCATTTTCACCCCTTCATTAATTTTCCCAGTGAAGTATTCATGTATTCATTCATCAAGGAAATCACTGAACATCTACGACATGCCAGACACCACACCATGCCAGGGGCCAATGTGGAGAGCAAGACCAGACACTGTGCTGTAGGGAAGGCCCCTGCCACACTTTCCCTAATGTTCTATGAGGACAGCTGTCCGCTGCTTCACCCTGGATGCGTCTGGCCTTGTCTGTAAACCTTGAAAACACAGCGTACTGTACCCATGAGTAAGGAGCTAGATGAGGGCCTTGAAGGGCATACACCTGGTCATGAAGGCCACACGCATGCTTGTTTTCAGTACTTATGTAACCACGACTCAGCACTATAGCAATATAAAAAGTACAGCTTTATGCAGAATAACGTGGCTTCTTCTGAGCACCCTCCATGATGACTCCCTCTTCCTTCTTTGCTCTCCGCATCGCCCCAAGACCTCATCTGCAACCCCTGGGCCCTGACACTTGGCATAGTCGGCAGGGTGAGGTAGGTGGTCACGAGAGCAATGGTCCTTCAGCTTCCCTGACACGGAGGGGCAGTGGAGGAGATGTGGCCCCCAGCGGCAATGTACTTGACTGCTTAGGCAGCACCAGAGGATTTGGAGTCCGCACAGCCGACCCCAGAGGCTATAAAGGCAGCACTGGAGACGCTAGGGGAACTCTGGCCCACCAGGCGTCGGCTGGGCAAATGGCATGGATGTTCCTGACGGTCGTCCACCATGACACTTGTGAAACTGCAGAGTTGCAGCAGCAAGTACAGACTCTACAATGAAAGGAAGAAGAACAGAGCAACGGCTGATGGCCACCAAACGTATGTCATGGGGGTCAGTGAGTACTGCCCCATCTTCATGGGCCGAAAGCCCCTAGTGTGGCAACACAAGGAGATACAAGAACCCAGAGCCTCAGGGGGGCACCCGGGTGGCCCCCCCATAGCTACCCAGCAAACGACATACATGATGGATATGGCCATGGAATTGCGGGATTTGGCCAAGCAGTGTAAGCAACATTTGGGGGAATCTATGCCTGCCTGGCTGTTGCGGTTGTGGGATGAGCGCACTGAGAATACTGAGCTCTCACCCTTTGAGGTGTCGCAACTTGCCAGCATAACGGCCATGCCCTCTATGCAGCGCATATTGCAGGATGCTAGGCGCACAGACCCACACACTGGCAATAAGACCCTGATAAATTGGTTAATGGCTGCAGCAAAGGTAGTGTGGGATACCCCAGGGGACATGCCAGAATATGTAACAAAGTGAAGCACGTACCTGGAGTTGGTGCATGTGCTCCGTGAAATGGGTATGAGACAGACAATGTTTGCTCCCTATTACCACAGTCCAGATGAGGAACTGTTAATGTCTCATTCAAAAGATCTTGTTCTTGCCAATGGTCCTGCAGGTTCCTTTGGAACTGTCACTGCGTTGCCGTATACCGACTGTCCAATATACGAAGCAGTATCGGCATTAGCCCGCTTGGGGGACATAGAAGTAAAGTAACCTCAAGCGAACAAGGTGAGAACCACTGTGGTGGAACAGCACAAGGGTAAAGGAAAAACAACAGCGGCAAAAACGGCTGTGGAGACAGCCGCGGTGAGATTGCTAAAAGTAAGCTGCAGACAGGTATGGACGGACCTTTTGGCTGCTGGTTTGGCTTGTGAAAAGATTGATGACAGCCTTTAGAGGTCTTAACGGGTCTATGGAAACAGTTGCATCCAGACCAACACTATCACCGACTTCCCCTGAAGCAGATGCAGGCAACTCCTGTGGTGGACCAGCAACTCACGCCTTATGTGCTGACTGATTTCCTCCCCGACTAGGGGTGAGGCCGAGGTAGGGCATATTGGGACCCTGGAGGACCAGAGGCCATTTGCTGAACTCTCCATTCACTGATCCCTACAGGATGTACAACGGGTGTTGGTTTTGGTGGACGCAGGTGCTGACTCAACTCTCCTTTATGGCAACCTGGACAGGTTCCAGGGCCCCCTGCAGTCATAGACGGGGATGGTGGGCACACAGTGCGGGTGTGATGAGTGCGTCTAACTTTGGGAATTGGATGCTTGCCCCCACATCAATATGCGGTCTCCCTGTCTCCGATAGTGGAATATATTTCAGGGGTGGATGTGCTGCACAGTCTAACGATGCAAATGACTCTGGGGGAGTTTTGGTTGCATGTGCATGTTGTGAAAACAGTGCGGCGAAGTAACCCCCACCACACACCTTTGGTGTTGCCACAAGCCACCCGCATAGTGAACATTAAACAATACTGGCTGCCCAGTGGAGAGGAGGAAATCGGCTAAACCATTTTGTGGTTGGAGGAAGCACACATCACCCGCCTGGCATACAGACCTTTTAATTCGCCCATGTGGCCTGTGAAGAAGCCAGACGGCACTTGGAGAATGACGGTGGACTATCGGGATTTAAACAAAGTGACTCCCCTGCTGCACGCTGCAGTACCGAACATTACTGACCTGATGAATAAACTGATTGTGACTCTGGGGACTTACCACTTTGTGTTGGACTTGACTAATGCCTTGTTTTCCATTGACATTGCACCAGAAAGCCAGGATCAATTCACTTTCACATGGGAGGGCCACCAATGGACTTTTGTGGTCCTCCCACAGTTTACTTTGTGTCCTGGCTGACGTGGCCACCTGGTGCCATCCACCCTCAGTTCAAGTGTTCCATTATATCGATGACATAATGTTGACGTCTGATTCTCTTCCAGATCTAGAAGCTGTGGCTTGCAGTTTGTACCAGGCCCTCCAGGGGTGGGGATGGGCCGTCAATGAAAACAAGGTGCAGGGACTGGGTTATTCTGTCAAGTTCTTGGGTGTTGTCTAGTCGGGTAGGACAAAAGCGTTACCTGAAGCAGTGACTGATAAATTTCAATAGTATGCCTGCCCAGAAACTGTTAAACAGCTATAAACATATGTAGGTTTGCTGGGGTATTGGAGAACGTTTATCCCTCACTTAGCCATGCTGTTGAAGCCACTGCATCGCCTCATAAAGCGAGGGGAAATGTGGGACTGGATGCCAGAGGTAGAAAGGGCTTTTGCTGAGACAAAAAGAGCAGTGGCTCAGGTCCAGACACTGAGAGTCACTGACCCCTCCATGCCGTGCCTGCTGACGGTGTCTGCCAGCACGGATGGGTACGGGTGGGGGTTATGGCAGAAGTCCCGAGAGGGTTTTGGTCTCAGTTGTGGAAGGGAGCAGAGATTCGTTATTCACTGTTGGAAAAACAGCTGGCAGCAGCATATGCCGCCTTACTGGCCACTGAAGGGATCACGGGAATGCAAGCAGTATGGGTCATTACTGCCCTCCCGATTGAGGGGTGGGCGCGAGCCTGGGCAGCAGCTCCCCAGACTGGGGTTGCCCAGGGACCCACCCTAGCCAAGTGGGGAGCCTGTTTAGGGCAACGGGCTAGATTCTCCAAAAGCTCTCTCTCACAGGAATTGCAGCAAGTCCTGGGTCGAACCCACACCCACCTTACCGAACGTGGAGGCACCAGCGGCAAGCCCCTAGGAGGAGGGGAGTCCCACGGAGAGGCTGCCCGTGGCTCGCCCATGCATCTTGAAATATTTGAAACAAGGCCCCAGAGAGCTGCAGGCACAGTTGCCAGAAGAAACATCGTCCCTCCTGCCCCACATACGTGGTCTCCTGGCTGCATCGAGGGGCGGATGCAGCCGTGGACCTTGGTGTTTGAAGGGTCCACGGATCACACTGGACAAGCTATGGGGGGAGGGTCTGACCCATGGGTCACAAGTCACCCCATGGGGAGGAAAGTGGCTTTTAAACTGACTGCTTCCTTGCCAGAGGGGCCAACAGCCATATTGGCAGGGACTTTGGCCGTGCAGGTGTGGCCAACACCACAATTTCTGTTGAAGGCCGAACCGGATGCTCTGCCAGTGTCTTCGGGCGCTCTGGTCTGGTATCAGAGACCAGGGGAACCGCCCCTGGCAGCCACTGTTTTGTCACAAGATGACAAGGTTGCTTGCATCCTCCCGGATAACCTGGACTTGCCACCGATGATGTCTTTGTCTGCTGTTTTCCCGCCCAGGTTGACAGACAGCAATAGCGTGGTGGCGTGGGCCCAAACTTTTGCTCAGGTACATAATGTCTCCCACTGCTGGCTGTGTATGGAACTGCCCACGGAAATCACTGCCGGACTGCCGTGGAAAATCGTTCCCGCCAACCTGCCGTGTGGGAACGCCTTTGAGCATGGAATCACAGTGATGCCAAAGGTGAAGCAAAACGGCGCACAACCAAGCAGTTGATCTGACAGTCAGCGCACGCTCCTCCCGGGGAGGGTACCGTGTATAATGGGTGGGGATGGATGCCTCGTATACGTGTGACCTCATCGACCATAGCTCCACTGTGCTCTGAGCAGCAGGTTTCCACATCCAATCGCATGACTGGCTGGTTACCCAGAGAACCGTGTGCCAACGTCGGTGTTAATCGCACCCCTAAGCGCTGGTGGGACTGTTGCGCCCACGTGGGCACTGTGCTGACCGACTTCCTACTGGGAGAAAACATCTGGATCTGTGGGGAATACCACTGGTCCTATCTCCCTGAGAATTGGACAGGCCGGTGTTCTTGGGGCCGCCCATACTTATCAGGACAGATTCTACAAACCTTGCCGAGGCCCACATATAATTGGGATGCTGTATATGCCCATTGGCATCGTCCCAAACGGACGGCATGGTGGTTTTAGCCCCCGGCTATCTTCCTTCCAGGAGCTGACACTATAGATGTAGAATTACACATAGAAGCCCTGGCGCAGCATGTCGCTCGTGCCCTGAATGTAACAAGGTCCTCGCTGGCCTTATTGCTGGATGAAGTCACCCAAATACAGAAGGCGTTTTTACAAAACAGAATGGTCTGGATATACTCACAGCTGTGCAAGGGGGCACCTGTGCTTTGCTGCATGTCAACTGCTGTGTTTATATCCCAGACCACCAGCAGCAAATACAAGCCACGCTCCAGGAAACAGATGATGAAGTGTCTGGGATACAAGCCTTATCCCAAGATCCTCCGTCTACGTGGTGGTCACAGCTTGGTCCCACTCGGCAGCGGTTCCTAACCATAGTGGCCACTGGGGCATGTGGCCTCCTTGTCTGTTGTTGTTCTTTATACTGTTTCTGTGGGCTCTGGGCACAGGGCTCCGCTTTGTGTGCAAGGAAGAAGCAGGCGACTGCTGTCCTATAAAAAGGGGTGGGATGTAGGGAAGCACCCCCTCCCCCCACTTTCCCTAATGTTCCATGAGGACAGCTGTTCGCTGCTTCATCCCAGATACGTCTGTAAACCTTGAAAACACAGCGTTTTGTACCCATGAGTAAGGAGCTAGATAAGGGCCTTGAAGACCGGACACCTGGCCATGAAGGCCACACACGTGTGCGTTTTCAATACTTATGTAACCATGACTCAGCATGATAGCAATATAAAAAGTACAACTTTATGCGAATAAAGTGGCTTCTTTTGAGCACCCTCCATGACCACTCCCACTTCCTTCTCTGCTCTCCGCATCGCCCCAAGCCCTCCACTGCAACCCCTGGGCCGCGGCGTGTGCCCGCCCTCTTGGAGCTGACCTAGTTAGGGACACAAGAGATTAACAAGGAGAAAAGTCGCACACAAGGTTTTCAGAGTGATGCAATGTGGTCCATGAGGAATATAAACAGGGAGCTACTGTAGACAGTGAAGGGGGCAGGGAAAGGCTGTGTGAAACAGGCTGGTTAAGCAGAGCTTCTTGGAGGAGGAGGCCCTTAAACCAAGGGGTGGAGCATGAGAAGGAACAAGGCGTGAGGGTGTTTGAATCTGTGCTCACCAAATTGCAACTCTTTGATCCCAGAATGAATGCTCCTTTGCCTCTCACTGCAGCTCTTATTTTCAGATCAATGCTCACAAACGGTCCATAAAACATTTACACACACACCAACATATCCACACACACATAGTAAGAGAAAGATAAATGCAAATGTGACCAAAATGTTAATACTTAGTGAATCTAAGTGGAAAATACTTGGGTGCTCATTATATTACTCTTGCAACCTTTCTGTAGGTTGAAACTTTTCGAAAGAAAAAGTTGGGAGATAAAACAATGGGTTATGGACTCTTAAGTCCATAAAGGGTCAGGTGAGACTAGCGTCTGGAAATCCTGATTTAGCAGAAATCAGGAAAAGAGGTTGAGCTCACCAGGTTAAGAGCACAGGGAACATTTGCAAGGGGCATAGATAGTTCATGACGGCCTGTGGTCCAGGGTGGGCTGCAGGGGTAGGCAGGGGCCAGACCACATACAGCAGAGCATAGAGCGCCCCCACGCCACTTGGATTTCTGCAGGGTGGCTTCGCCTCTCTCCTCCACCCAGAGGTGCCGTCTCTCCCTCTCCCCTCCCTCGATTGTTGGGATGTCTGACTACTGTGACCGATAGAACACTGTGGAGGCAGCGTTGTGCCAGCTCTCAAAGCTAGCCAGGGGCTTCCACGTCCTGGCTCTCAGAAGCCAGCCGCCACTCAGAAGTTCAGCTCCCCCTGAGACGACCATGCTACAAGAAGCTCAGGCCAGGAGATTCTGGAGGACAAGACACCACATGGAGAGAGATAGAGAGAGAGAGAAGCACAGAGGTGCAGACCCATGAGTGAAAAAAACCATCTGGGAAGCAGATCCTGGCTTTGAAATACTCCAGCGGAAGCCATGTGGCACAGACACAATAGCCCAGCTGAGCTCGACCCAAATTCCTGATCCACAAAACTGGGAGAAAAATAAAGGTTATTTTAAGCCACTACATTTGAGGCTCGTTTATGAGGGGGCAACAGCCTCTGGGACATTATAAAGCCTGGTGGCCCATGGTAAGTTTGTCTTGGGAGTACCTGGGAGCTACCGAGGGCTCCTGTCAACATGGGTGATGGGACCGATAAGACGGAGGAGATCCCTGTGGTCACCATGTAGAAATAGGCAGGGGAGCGGGTCAGTGGGTGGGTAGTGGGAACCAGGGTGACCAGTTACAAGTCTTCTGAAACGGTTAGGGCAAGATGACAGCAGCTGGGACTGGGGCAGAGGAAGCGATTCTCAAGGGCAGGGGAATCAAGAATAAATACTTTCTAGGGAACTTTATGGCATAGAGCAGGCCAGACCCCAGGGTCCAGTGATTCTGCCCCAAGACCACCTGGGAAGGCAGAATAAATGTGCACACCCTTCTTTTCCCAGGAAAAATGACATGGCCGAAGAAAACATAGAAGAACCATAAAAGGAATTACTGGAATCACTTCTCTTCTTTGGGGACTATCGGATTAAAAAAAAAAAAAGAGGAACTTTTATCTAATCAGACCAAACCAAATTGTTTTGGTTTATATCGAGATTTTCATTGGATATAGAAATGTATAGCTCCCAGGCCCATAGCCACACACAGACGGCACTGGAATGTTTACATTTACCCTCCTACATTCCACGTCACCAATTTCATCCTTGAAACACCTGAACAAGCAATTTGGGCAAGTGGCCACCAGGGGGTAGTAACACCTCTTCCTGTTTCTAAAATTGAAATTAAACCTGCTTTTGTCCTTTGCGGTGTTGAAACCAATTGATAGTCACAACGCTACTCAATAACATAGTTGAAATGTGGCACCAAGGTAGCAAGTCTTTCAGCTAAAACCTAGATACAACATGGGCCCTTCCTCCCAGATCTCCCCATTGATTCTGGAGCTCAGAACAAGTCTCCCTGAAATGTGCCACTTGGGCATTGGTATCATTTTGAGCTGAAGACAGACAGTCAAGACCAAGCAGACTCAAGAAAAACTTTTACCTCTCCCTTCAACTACCTAAAAGAATTCAGAGAGGGGGCCTGGCTCAAAAAGAGATCTGTTTCCAGGAGAGATTATTTTATCTGAAATACCCATCTGTATGGCAGGGCAAACATTAACTGCCCGACATTTGCTCTTATTACCCTCCTCCCCTCTGAAACCCAGGCCACTGTCCCATTCCTTAGCTCAAGATGACCTATAAGCCTCACCTGCCCGGCTTGTCCTTGTCTACTGCCTCTGTGGGGCCTCCATGTGTATGTAATTAGATTCGTTTTTCTCCTGTTAATCTGTCCTATGTTAATTCGATTATAGAATCAGCCAAAGAATCAAGAAGGGGAGAGGACACACATTTTCCCCTCCCCAACCATCCTAGTTGATTTGATTCTTGATGCACACATTTTCCCTGGCATCACTGCCTTAGAAGTTAGTCGGCCTTTCTGAAGAGTGAAAACCCCTTGCCTGTGTTCTCCAATCCAGAGCTTCGGTTCTACTCCGAAACAAAAGCCCTTACAGGTGGAGTCCGTGGTCAGGCCCATCCTTCCCATCTCTCTGCATTCTCCCGCCCTTCCTTCCATCACACTGGATGCGGCGAGGTAGATCAAAAGCAATTCGTTTAAGCTGAAAAAAATCCACACGCGTGGAAAAGGACTCCAACCTCCATGAGACGAGGGAAGCAACTCACTCTCTGTTGTCCGTGATGGAGAGGTAACGCTTTTCTGGTGGACTAAGTTGAATGTGCTAAAAAGAATACCACAGACATGACCCACATTATCAATGCCCAGCTCAGCGCTGCCCCTCTCCCGGGACAAAGGAAAGCAAGGAGAAGCTCCCCAGAACACTGAGGCAGATGCAGACATAGGTACAGCGAGAGGCCTTCAGGGCTGTTGCACAGAGCCGGCTTCAGCAGCCGGAGGATTTTCGGGAGGGTAGCTGCAGTGTAGACTCGGGAATGCTCAGAAACGGGGAGAGGCAGCAAAAGGGACGGGCAACAAACAAGAGCATCTAGGAAAGAAATAGCGACTGGTCTGGCTTGAGTCCCGTGCTGCAAGACGCCTTGACTGACCTGTCCAACAGGCTGCCCGCAGGGAGGGGGAGAGGACTCTCCAAAAGGAATCTGGGGCGTTCTTAACCAAAATTAAAGGAACTGTGTATTAGCCTTAAAAAAAAAAAAAAAAAAGGCAGTGAATAGCCATGTGCTTAGTAGATATTTTGAAAACCTGTGGACCATGAGCAGGAGGTGAGATGTCTTTTCTCTTTTTAAGTTATTATTTTCGGTTGGACTACACTGAAGTCAGGCCCTGCTCAGAGGGACAAAAAGGAGAACCGAGAGAGGAGGAAGTTCAGGGCGTCTGGACCATCACCACCTCCTCATCTGGGCTGCCCGGCGCAGTTTACAGACTCCGGCATCCCGAGAAGTATTCCCAGTTGCAATGCACCGACCTCCTTCAGTTAAATCCCTGGAGAGCCTATTGAAACGGCAGCTCCCCAGGGCCCCTCCCCACCTTGAGGGACCCGCTCAGCAAGCCTGGGGTGCAGCCGGGGCCTCTGCAGCGCAGCGTATGCTCCCCAGGGAATCCCAAGGTGGCACGTACCCGGATCGCAGTTTAAGAAAACCCCTTTCTCTCACCAGCAAATTATAAAGACTTTTCCATGTACAACAGACAGAAATCGAGTCCAAACTTGAAACCAGTCAACCTGCTGGCTCTACCTGGCAAGTCCGTCGTGTTGCCCCATCTTGCCCATTGGCTCTCTGCCTCCTTTGCCAGGAAACAACCAGGCAAGATGGAGGCTGGGCCTGAAGGCTCCGTCACTGTCCTTTATGGGTACTTCGGTGACTGTGTCTGTGGAGGGCGGTGGGGACAGAAGGAGCAAGAGGACAGGACAGGACCGATTGTGTTTTTGTGCCTAGTCTCCATCTAGGGCCTGAACCGGGCCTGACTCTGAAAGAAACCTTGAAAAGTTTCCTAATTTCCAGGAACAAGTATCTCAGGAATGCAGGGAGGTCTTAGCTCAAGGCCAGCCACCTGGACCAGATGCCCCCAGGGGTATGTGACTTAAGTGTTGGATTAATGTCCGATTGGATTGATCTGTGGGCAATACTTAAGTGACTGGATTGAGGTCCTTGAGAAGGGCGTGTGAATCTAATCTGTAGGCAATTCATGTGTATATAAGCCAGGCCAGAATAAAGCTTCTTTGCATTCTGCACCAGACAGTTTGCCCTCCTGTCGTCTTGTATATACAGCCCGTCGCCCCCACTCAGGAACTGCTTGACTCCTGCCGGCAGGCCCCGGCCTGTGTCAACTTACCCAGGGGTGGCGAAGTCGGGGCTGGCAGGTCACCTCACTAAGGAGCAGGCAACTCTCGGCGGTAGGAAGTCGTCCATTCGGATCCCTGCTGGGAACTCCCGGCAGCCTGTCTCTCCCACTGGTCTCTGGGAAAAGCCTTCTGCTCCAGCAGCTGCTTCACGTGCTGGCTGCACACTTTCCTGCTCTCTCTGGCGCCTCTCCTCCCAGAAGGTCCATCTCCAAGGTCGGCTCAGCCACCACCTCCTCCAGGAAGCCCCTTCGGCTTCAGTCCCACTGTTTGTGGCCTCTGCCCACTCTAGAGAGCCTTTCGCACTTCCCTGAACCCGTCATTTGACCCTATCGTTTGTTTTCAATTGTGGTAAAAAATAAAACACATGAGATCTGCCCTCTTAACAACGTTTTAAGTGCGTGATATTGTTAACTGTAAGCACTAGGTCGTACGGCTTGTGCACTGAAACTCTGTGCCCCTTAAACAGCCATTTCCCAGCTCCACCCACCCCCAGTTCCTGGCCACCCTCTACTTTCTGTTCCCAGGAATCTGACTACTTTAGATCCCTCGCGTAGGTGGTATCAAGAAATGGAAACAGCCTAAATGTCTATCAACCGATGAATGGATAATATGGCATGTGCATACAATGGAATATTATTCAGGCATTAAAAAAAAGAAGGAAATACAATCATGGTACAACGTGGATGAACCTAGCAGACATTATGCTCAGTGGAAGAAGCCAGTCACAGGAGGTCAAATTCTGCACAATTCTGACTAGCATTTGATGCACCTGAGTTATAATGTGGAGCAGAGACAGGCTCTCCACCCAGGCTGCCCATTACCATCACCTGGATTCTAACTTCGGCTTCACTTCCACACCCAGGCCGTTTCCCAGACCAATTAAATGGCAAGCTCTGTGGGATCCGTGCTTCTGAAGCTTCCCAAGTGGTAAGGTTCCTTGCATGTGGCAAGATTAAGAACCCAAGATTTAGAGTCAGAACATCTAATTTCAGGTCTTGAATCTGCCCCTTCGGTAGATTGCCTTGGCCCAGTAACTTGACAGTAATGAGAGTAATAGCCCACGTTGAGTGCCAACTGTATGCCCCCGGCAGCTGCTGCCAATGACTGCTCCCATTTTACAGAACGCAGAGGCCCAAAGAAATCAAGCAATTTGCCTGAGGTCACACAGCAGGAAATGTGTGACCAGGTTTGGACGTAGGCAGCCAGCTCAGTGGGGCGGAGTTAGCCCTGGTGGCACGTGTCTCATTGGTCCCAGTGAGATAGGTCCTCGTGATCTGGATATCCCACCCTATTCTGAGACAGTCTGGTGGAGTGGGGCTGGCTGTCAGGGTCCTTTACTCAGGACAAAAGACCACGTATCCCAGGCTGCCGTCGGATGACCAAGAGGAAAAGCAGGCCTTCAGGAAAACGGAAACCTAAGCACAGCTAAGAGGCTAGAGGGGCGGCAGTCACCTGGTTAACACCGCCGTCCCGCATCAGGGTCACGCGGGAGCGTGGATGGTCTCTGGCTGGGCTCTCCTCCATCCAGTATCCACCCTTCCTTCCAGCACATAAGCAGCAGCATGTCAGGGCAATTTAACTTCCTCTCCTGGCCAAAAAAATAAAAATAAAATTTTCCCCCAAGGTCAAGTCACACCTCTTTTTCCTCACCTGTGTGCAAGCCTCTGGCGAAATTACATGATTGTCCTTCCACAAAGACAGAGAGGCAATGTCTTCCTGGTTCCTCTGGACTCTGTTCTGGGGAGCAGAGGGGCAGTGTGAGCTTTAGGACCAGGAACACCCCGTGCTGTTCTCCTGCGGGTTCAGAGCCAGGCCAAGGCCCACGGTGGGCTGGGCTCTTGGTGACTTGGCCCTGTTTCTCTTCTGACGGTATGAGTTGCTGTGGGCCAGCCACCTGCACGAACAACTTCCAACAGTGCGCTGTCAATCACCGTATTTCCTGGTATATAAACCCTTCCACAGTGGTTCCCAACAGGGGCAATTTTGAGTCCCCTTCCTGGGGGACATTTGGCAATGTCTGGAGGCATTTTTGATTGTCACAATTCAGCGAGGAGGGATGCTGCTAAATACGTGACATGTACAGGACAGCCCCCCCACAACAGAGAATTATCTGGCCCCAAATGTCAACTGTACTAACACTGAGAAACCCTGGTATATAATCTGGAACTTTCATAAGGAAAAAATTTGAAAGAACACATTCACAAATACTTTATATAATACGGTTATTGACAATGACTTCAAAGTGGTTTTGCATGGAAAACATACTCTTTTTCGCACGTAAGAACAGTAAATTCTACACCGACATCCAGTTGCAAATTGTGCAACTGTCTTAATGTAGTAATATCCTAACAAAATACAAGTACAAAAATCACGTGGCTGGATATTAATAAATTGAGCTCAATGCAAATAAGATACATAGCAATGTTCCGATAGTAAGAGATTTAACCGTAAAGCAACAAGGAATGACTCACGATAGCTTTATCAGCTGGGCTGGATTTGGCTAAACTCGGTGTGAGAAGACAAACCTTTGCGGGGCGCTTCCCACCGTGTGTTGCCACAAACCACCACTAGGGGGCGGTAGCACCACCTGCTCGTTCACTTTCTGGCCACTTGGCTGGAGTTCCCATGTCTGTAAAGCAAATGCCTTGGAAGCAGGATCGTTTCTGGATATATATATTTTGGAGGGAGGAGCAGAGATTCATATACAGGTGTATATATAAAATACTAGTGTTTCAGTGTTTACCTCCAAATGTAAAATGAAAACTCATCTGACTTATGTACATAAAGGTTTGATCTCTTAAAACGATGGTTTGCAAACGTTTGTGATCATCAGAATAAAACCTGAAAGGCTTGTCAAATTCAGACTCTGGGCCATGCCCTTAGAGATTTAACAGGGATGGAACCTGCATTTGCATAAGTACTCCATCTGTGCCCTAAATGGTTCAATGGCTCCACACACGCATGCGCGCGCGCGCGCGCGCGCACACACACACACACACACACACACACACACACACATACACACACAGCATAATTGATGGACCTAAATGGAAGCCTCTGGAAACATTACATTAATGGCCCCAATTTTCTTGTTTGTCTCGCCCACTATAATGAGCGCATCACGAGCTCACGGGACTTCACTGGCACATGCTGTGTCTGCAGAGCCAAGCCCAATGTGCGGCACAGAGTAGATGCTCCACAAAGACTGGGTGAACAGAAGACCAAAGGGACTACCCTAAAAGCTAAACATTGTCCCCATTTTTCAGATTAGGTTACAGAGTGTTGGGAGTCTAAGGAGCTAGCTCAAGTCAGACTGGAACTGGGGCTTGTCTGGTGCTGAGGCCCAGGGGTTTTACATTGCATGGCCCCGCCTCCCAGGAGGCTTTGATTGGCGGCAGAAGCACAGAGCCACGGCCTTGGGTGGGAGCAAGAAATGCTGTGATCAGAACAGAAAAAGACAAAGCAAAGCTCCTGCGCCAGGAGCGATGAGTCAGAAGCCTCAGCTCCTGAGAGCCAGATGCGCTCTGTAATTAGTGCGCCCCGGACACCTGGCAGAGACGCCGTTCCCGCCAGCCGTCTGTGTGGGACTGCACCATGCCTCCTTCAACCCTTCCACCTTTTCCTGCGTCGCACCTCCAGAAGCTCGAGTAGGAATCATGGTCAGAAGGGGGTGAGATCACAGGGCATGATGGGCTTCTTTGCAGGCCGGAAGTATCTGATCATACATCCAGGCGTGGCTAAACCAAAACACATATTTTTAATCTGTTGCATTGAGATCTATTACAAGGCCAGCTTGAGAGAGGAAACCCAGTTCAGAAACAGAAGACCCAGGAAAGGTGACAAGGGAGAAACAGAATACAACGTGTGAATTCCCTTTCACAATGAAGACGTTCAGATCCCTGCTTTTTTACATTTCTTATATCCTCCCCAAATGGACCCATATAAGACAGACAACATTGGAAGGAGGGTTGTGGTAGGTAGAGTCATACGCCCCTAAAGATATCCACATCCTAACCCCCAGAAGCTGTGAGTGTTACCCCACATGGCAAAGGCACTTTTGTAGCTGTGATTAAGGATCTTGAGATGGGAGATGTTCTTGGATTATCCAGATGACCCGGTGTCATCACAGGTCCTACCAGGGAGGCAGGAGGTCAGAGAGGAGATACTGAGTGTCCGCTTTGAGGATGGAGGGGCTATGCATCAAGGTATGTGGGTGGTTGGCAAAACCTGCAGCAGTTGGCCAAGCATATTTTCCTACATTATGGAGGAAATGTGTTCTTCCCCTCGTCTCCAGAAGGAACCAGACCTGCTGAACTGGTGAACCAGATTTGAAATTTCTGGTTTGAGAAATGTGAGATGATACATTCATGTTACTTGAAGCCACCACGTTTATAGTGACTCCTTACAGCAGCGATTGGAAACTAAGGATTGGAAAAATAGGCAAATGCCTCCAGTGGTACCCGACCAATTTAGGTGGTGCCTAAGGACACACCACACGAGAAGCTATCGTCTCCTCTGTTCCCTTTCTAGCCTTTTGATTACATCAAGCGTGTGTGTGTGTGTGTGTGTGTGTGTGTGTGTTTTACCACCTATACATCTGTTATGAACTTCCTTTCTTAACTAGGAAAGAGCAGCCCCCAGGCTCAAAACTCCTGCAAACAAGTTTGTAATATGCATTCAATAGCATTCTTGTTTTTAATCATATCTAGTTTTCGTCTGGGTCGCTTATGACAACCGATGCTGATTATCGACTTATAGTTTTCTCTTGAATAAATGTATTTATATAAAAAAATAGTTGCTTTCAAGAAAAATGTTCGGTAAATAATAGCGCAGGCTGTCCACACGTATAAGCACAGAGCATGTAGGTGGGCTATGGATGAATAAAGTTTGGGAATACGAGCTTAACTGTGAGTTGACAGGGAGCTGGCTTCTGATGGGACTTAGAAGGCATTTGTCACTCTGTTTGATAGCCCAGTATTCGAATTTCCTTCCTTTGTTGGGGACTTTCTTTCCTTCTGAGTCTTGGTGGGTTGCCGAACTTTCCGCCCACTGTAGAAACTGAAAATGTCTGATAATCACTCCCCAGACTCCCTTGCAGTGAGGGCACGGTCACATGACCCAGTCTCCACCAATCAGATGCACCATGCCAGGCTCCAACTCCAGAGGTAGGGGAGCCCAGAGGGTTCCTGGAGGCAGCATTAGATCAGGCTCGTCGTGCAAGCGGCACCATCTGGTGGTGGGGCAATAGTTCCCTTACCAGCTGCTCTGTGGTGGATGTGGCTGCACACTTCCAAGCCTGTTTTCCTTTTGATAAACTTGACTTCCTTTTAATAAACTCCTTTTCTGTTAAAATTGGCCAGAGCCACTCTTGCTTGCAGCCAAGGGCCCTAATACCAAATTCGGGTGCTACGAGTAACAGATAACTTAGGGGCAACTGGCCCCGTGGAGGTGACAGAGCAGAAGGCAGCGAGGACCTGTGATTCCAGGCTGGGATATGGTGTCCCTTACATTGCTGGTTTCCACCAAGTTTTGGCAAACTTTTTCTGTAAAGGTCCAGAAAATAAAAGGCTTAGACTTAGTGGACCAGATGGTCTCTTTGGCAAAGACCCGGTGGCTCTGCCTTTGAAAGCAGCTTTGAACAAAGTGTAAATTAGTAGGTGTGGCTGGATGCCAAGAGAACTTCATTTACAAAATCAGCCGTGGGACTGGATTTGGTTATGGACCATAGTTTAACTCTGGTTTAAACTGTCACCTATTTTACACCAACCAGGTACCTATGGATGTTGTCATATCAGAAAAAGTTGTAGAAACCCATCAGGACGTTGCTATGATTGGCTGCTTCTTAGAAGCTTAATAAGGTCCTATCAGAAAAAGTCAATTTGGGGCCAAAGATGGTCCATTTCATGGCAGAAATGGTAGAAAATACAGCTTTACTGAGATGCTTTCTGCTGGAAGCCTGCAGTGTAAAATGATGGAGGATCCAGTGATTGGGAGATCTGCAGGGATGGCAAGTCGAATTCTGAACACGGAGTCAGCAAACTTTCTCTGTAAAGGGCCACGGAGTAAATATGTGAGGTGTTCCAAGCCACAAGTGGTCTTTGTAGCAGGGTCTTCTTTGCACCTTTCCCAACCCTTTAAAAATGGAGAAGCGTTCTTCGCTCCTGGGCTATTAGAATGGAGGCCTTTGACCATCAAGCCAGGAATTTGCTAAACCCCGCTCTAAAGGGAGGATCAGGGGGTGGAGGCAAAAAGCTGAGCAGAATAGATGTATGGGTTTACAGAAAAAGATACGCCAGATCCTCTAGCATTTCTCACCAGATGAAGGAACGGGTTTACGGACAGCTTGTATTACGAGAGCTTCAAATTATTGCCTCAGGAAACAGAGGCTGGAGCTAGAAGATAAGGATTCTTAGGCTGAAAGATTAGGCCCACTTCATAAAAGACCTTAAGGGGCACCCACTCAGCTATGCTGCTCCCAGATTCCTGTCAAAATTTGTGTAATAATGTTTGTTCTTAAAAAAAAAAAAAAAGACCTAGATAAGATCTCTGGCTGGCTCGGCCTTGCATGGTCAAAGGAACACCATCCGTAACCGAGATCGGCCTGTGACTACCCAGCAGCCTGGAGGCATTCCTACGATACCAGGTCTCGGGCCTCCTCCCCACTGCCCCTCTGAATTAATCCACAGCCTCAGGGACTGTGGGTTAATATCTCCCATCAGTGGGAACCAGCTGTGGATTGATGAACCGGTCACTGAGCTCCAGCAAGGGGCGTTCTTGGTATGAGTGACTGACAGTGAAGCTTTGGGCTCTGGGTGTTGATTCTCATCATCAATTTCCCAAAGGGGGGCATTGATGAAGGCGCCCTGTTCCTTTTCCCCCATTACATCCTCCGTGCGTTTGGGAGTGTGACTTAGCTCTTAATCATAGGTTGCGGGGCCTCAGGGAGACACATCCAGACCTACTAACAAGGATAACACGTTCTCAGGAGATCCTGGAGTGGGAGCTGGAAGTGGCAATTGGTTTCGGCTTCCCAGACCTCTTGGGACGGGGTTCATTTCCCGGGTATCTAAGAATTTTAAAAATTCTTACCAAGTTGGCTACAAACATAGCAGGCACCGCTGGTCGCCTCCCTAACGGTCAATCCCTTTTTCTCCCTCCTAAGAGTGAGGGTCATAAGTATATCCCTCACTGAAGGAATTCGATCCCCAGCTCAGAGGCCAATGTTAATCACGGGAATTCAATTACCTCTGCCAGTGATTGGGAGTAAGCTCAAAAATTGGAACCCTCAGGCCAGTGACATCAGGAGGAGTTTGCTAAAGGGTTCTGGGAAAGCTCTTCTCATTCCTAGAAAAAGAGACACAGGAAAAGACCGTTCCCTTCTCACTTGATTAGACCAAGCAATGGAGAAACGTTTTCTCCAAGAGGCCAGGCTTTGCCCGCCAGGCAAGTTCTGTGGCCACGCTGTCCCTCCAGCATGAAGGCAGCCATACAGAGTATCTAAGGAAACGGGCTGGCTGGGTTCAATGAAAACGTTATCTATGGACACTGAATTTTGAATTTTGTATTTTCCCATGTCACCAAGTATTACTCTTTTCTTCAATTTCTTAAAAAACTGGGACTAAGCCTGGATTAAGGTAGGGACTGCATTTATCATGATATACCTGACACTTATGCCCGAGCCCACGAATATTTGTGGAACGTGGTGAACTGACCCCCGTATCATTTCAAATATTGACGCAGCCAACATCAGCGCACCTAGATGTATAAAGCCGTATATGTGAAGGGACAAAGGGAGCAACACACTAACAGTACTGGACCTTAGAACCCCTCTTTTGACATGCACAGGTCATCCAGAAAATCAGTAAGAAACCATGAGACTTGAGCTATGCTTCAGACCAAATGGACCTGACAGACACTTACAAACCGTCCCTCCAACAGCCCCAAAAGGCGCATTCTTCTCAAGCACATACGGAATGTTCTCCAAGATAAATCATGTTAGGCCACAAATACTTGCTGACTGACTGGACACGCTGATCCCCTGGAAGGAAGAAATATAAAATTGAATGCTCTGGGGTGACCACCATCCACCTGCCACCTGGATCAAACAAAAACAAAAACAAAATAGGCACAAAAAAACTGGATACAAAGAATGCAGACAGCAGTCCCTGGAGGTTTTAGTTCGCAGCCCTGTGTGGAGGTGAGGAAACGTGGGTTTCTTAGCTTTTACTCCTTTTGGCATTCCTTAGGTAGAAATTAAAGATCTCTGTTTTTCGCCTGTCTTTCAATCAATCGTCTATCTACCTCCTCCCTTCTGGCTGAGTTGTTCTGTCTTTACCAGAGTGTGCTGTAATGACAGTCTCATTTTCATCATCCCTCCACCCTGTAAAAACATGAAGATAAATCCTTTATTAAATACAAACTGAAGAACAGGACTGGCTGCAAAATTTGTGGGCACTATCGCAAATTGAAAATGTGGGTCTGTTTGTTGGATTATCACCGAGGTTGCAGGTCATTAACCCAGCATACAGCCCTCTGAGGCACAGGGTCTTGGCCAAGAGCGAGTGGTTCAGGGAGCCGGTCCCATGAAAGAGGCAGAGGGCGACAGGGATGGTCCAGGCAGACACAACCGTCAGGCATCCACTGCTCCCTTCAAAACCGCATGATTCTCTCGGTGAGAAGACGAATGACCCCGTCCCTCAAAATGGCAGCGTTCTGCCCCTGATGTCGGCAGTCATTGGGAACATTAGTCTCTTGCTCCAGCCAACTTGGTTTTAGACTTTATTTCTCATGTACAGTTTCAGATTATACAAAACATAGAAAATAGACTATTTTATAGACACATTAAGTAGGAAAAGTATCTAACTACCCTGAAGTCGTATGTTTCCAAACCAAGCTTCCAATTTAACGTCTCCTTGGCATTTCCTCCAAACCCAGTGTCCAACATACAAAACTGTCCAACTTGCTGTATTGTTAAGTGACCTCTCAGCTATTAGCAGGTTTAGTAATTCCCCACCCAGGCAGATCTAAAACGAGGCTACAGTTTCTACCTAAGCTAGTGTTCAGTGTGTACATACAGGCTCGGGGCAGGGTGGGAGTCTAGTTAGTACAGAGCATTCTGGGACTTCAGCCTGATGACAGGGATGCACACAGGCACCCAGCCTCCAGCAGAGGGTGAGAGTCGGGGGACGTCTCCTGATCTTCCCATATTCACGTATGGATAGATGAACATCCACTCAGAGCAAACCAATTCTCCAAACTCACCGTGAACAGAGACCCAGAGTAATTTTAATGCAAATGACAAAATGAGTTAGTCTGTCTCCATCCACAGCCTCTCAGTGAAAGAATTACAGTACTTAATAAAAAAAGAAAATGTCCTAAACTGCGCCTACGGTTCCTTCAAATACTGTTGTTACCAGTAATAGATTTGGTCCTGATATCTGCTTCTTGTTCTTGCAACACCGATAATAAGCACCAAGTGAGGGCTGTTCCTACCTATGGGTGAGGCTGGATATTTTCTCTCTCTGCCATCACTTCTTTCTCGCTTCCCCAGTGGGAGGAAAGGCATTTCTCACATTTCACAAAGCTATGACATCACGGAGGTGGGCCCTGAGCGCTGCACAGTAGTGGAAATTGGCCAGGAAAATCCATGGAGTTATTTCAGATGCTCACGCACCCATGAAGCTCTTAGGGAAGGGAAATTCAGGCATTGCTTGGGGATCAGTCTTTCCAGATTTCCGGTTTATGGGTTTTTGTTTGTTTCCCTTGTGGCTACCAGAAAATTAGAGAAAAGCCACCAGGGAAGAAAGTGTGGGGGCACCTGGACTCCCCTTCCTCACGAAGCCCAAGGAGAAGCAGCCTGCAAGCCCCAGGGGTGTGACCCACCCACCGACCTATAACATGCCAGTGACAGGCTTCCATGGAGGCAGGAGGGGACCATTTCTCATCTCTGGTCCTGTGTCACCCTGTACTATGCTGGTGGTCTCTCCGTGGGGAGGGGTCCTGTCTTAGGGCAAATGTGTGGACTGGCTTTCAAAGTCTCACACAGTACCCAAGACATAGTTAAGAACCTCATACTCTGTTAAAAATGAGTGAAGGAGAGGAGAGACGTAGACACAGAGAAGACCCAATGCTGCACTGAAGAGCTGCTCGTGGGGCCCGAAACCTACTCCCACCAGGTCCTCTAGAACTGGGCGGAGGGCAAATCCTCGGTCCACTTAGCAAGTCAAGTGCAGAAGCATTTAAACAGTACATGTGCAAGACCTGCTGGGCGGGTGCCACACAGGCCCGGGCACACCTTCCTGGCCGCATGCAAAACACAGGAGGAAAAACAGTGGGGCGCGAAGCACTTCGGCCATCAGCACCTCCGGGGTCCCCTGCAGTGCCACACACCTCATAGTTTTCATACCTAAAGACACAGTCCCCAGGCCCTGTTTCTCAGGACAGCCTCAGAATCCTCCTCACCCAGACGCCGGCAATCTGCAGGCATCTCACAGCTTCATCTGCTGTGAGGACCCTGGGACCCTCCGAGGAAGTAAGCGTTCTCTGGGTGTAACAGAGACAACACTACCCACTGAATGCTTTCTGCCCTGGAGTGTAGTTCAGCTGATCTAAAGGCTTCCAGAAGCATGACAGTAGGCAGGCAAAGAGCAGGTTCCCTCCTGCCCCATGGCCTCTCTTTGGAATTCCTGGTTGTACACTTCACAGCCTCCATGACAACCTGTAATCAGTTTTCCTCATTGGTTTTTTATCTGTCTCCTCCATCAGACTATGGGCCCTACGAGGAGAATGTCTCGACATATGTCCTCTGCCTGGCAGGCAACAAGCACTCCACAATCAATGTTGATGAATGAACAAACGAATGAATGGTGGAGGGGTCCTCTGAGGCACTAGAAATGGGCAGAGCAGAGGCTGGCCAGCTTAGAAGGCAGGGTGGAAAGAGAAGGGAGAGGCCTTCTGGCTTGGAGAAGGGAGGCTGCACGCCCAGGGTGTCTGGCTGTCAGGAGGCCTGGCCAGGGACTGGAGCCTGGGTGGTCCAGATGTAGGCAGCTGTGGAAGAGACAGGGGGGACTCCAAGGCTGAAGGGGGCCAGGGTTTCGGCCTGCACCTCCCCACTCGACCTGAGGAGGCCTTGAGCATTTACATCTGGCCCCAGGATGGTGGTACACCTCAGCCTCCTTGAGAGGCCTGTTAGAAATGCAGGTTCCCAGTCCCCATCCCTGAGGAACGGCTCTGTAGGTCTAGGGCAAGACCCTGATAGTCTGCATTCTATTGGGTGAGCTAAGGATCGCGAGCTGGGATTCTGTGCCTTAGGGTGAGCTTAAATCTGACCTCCAGGTCAAAGACCCCCTTCCCAAAAGCAAGCAGGTGACAGTCTGAAAATCTGGTGGCGCTTTCTGGACTCAGTTACACCCCATCACAGGAGAGGGGGATCTAATCTGGAGACATGACCCCAGGGACTACGCCTGTTCCTCACATGGAACTTGGCTAAACATCTGGGGAGGTTTCATCCCTCACCTGGGCCCTGCGCCCCCACCCACCCAGGGAGACTGGGGAAGGGAAGCTGGGGTGAGGGGGCTTGGTGTGGAGACCCGCCGTTCTCGGTCTCTTGTCCCGTCGCATCCCATCCCCACAGTTGAGAAAACAGCCCGCTGAACATTTGGGGATTTGAGCATGGCCGGACCGTTGGCTTTGTCTTGTTGAGACGTCGGGAAAGGCGGCAGTTCTGAATCCCAGCCTCACGGTCTATACTCTGATCTCAAGAGTGCAAAGACTCTTCTCTTTGGCCTTTAAAGGAAACAACGTTTGCTAGAAAAACCACAAAAAAAAAAAAAAAAGATTATATACAAAACGGTTATCTGTATGTGGATTCTGTATTGCAGTGAACGCGACCTGGCCCTTGTGGACTATTTGCGCTTCCTTAGTATCAGATACATGAGGCCGCTGGTGAACGTGAAGGCAAAGGCCACCCAGGCCAGGATGAAGGAGTAGCCGAATCTGCCGTCCGAGGTCTGGGAGTACCATCCTCGGTTTTTTTCATGGAGGTCTTGCCGCCGGTCCGTATAAATGGAAGCTGCAATCATGACACACAGACCTACGGAAAGGAAGCCAGGGGACAGATGCGTCACAGGCCACACCGTGCGTCGGGCACCTGAGGGGATGGCGGCCAGAGCACAGAAGACAAACTTGAGCTTGTATGATGGTTGGTATTCCTTCTAGTCTTTTGGAAAGATGGCAACACGTCGTGTGGCAGACTATTAACCTGTAGCCATTTTGCTTCCCGCTCCGGCCAGCTGAACCCAGCTCCGCCCAGGCAGCCAGATCCCCAGCCCAGGGGACAAGTCGTAATTGGGCTAAGCCGGCATCAGCCAGACAGTAAACCCTTTAGGCTTTGCCATCTCTGTTGCATCTCCCCAGTTCGGCCGCTGTAGCGTAAGAGCAGCTGGACACATACATAAATATGTGGGAGGGGCTATGTTCCAATAAAATTTTATTTACAGAAAAAGACAGTGGGCCAGATTTGGCCTGTGGGCTATAGTCTGCCAAACCTCCCTGACAGTCCCGTCCCTGTTTACTTGTTATAGTTTATGGATTCATATGTGTCCCAGGACTGGCCAGAGAAAACCCTTCACTGAGAAGTATTACTCCCTGAACAGAGACAGATGAGGGAGAAGGAACCATTTTTTTGTGGCTGGGCTCTCCCTTGCTTACTGCCAGGTCAGGACGGATGTCTGGAGCTGCAGCAGCCTTCCTGAGGCCATGAGGAGGCTGTCACTGACAGAGATGGAAAGAGTGGGGATTCTCAGTAACCCTGCTGAGCTCCCTGACCAACTCTGGCACCTTCCACCTTCAAGCTATTTGCTGTATAAAAATAGTAAAATGTCTGTGGCTGAAGTCACTGTTAACTGAATTTGTGGCTAAAAGCACCTTAATTGAATCACCAACATTCACGGACCTTAGTGGTAGGCTGAGGCTTAGTGCCCTGACGTTCCTTGGGGACCTATGCCCCTCCCCCCTGCGGAGAGAGCACATCCCAGACACCAGCTCCTACCCAGCAGACCCCAGCTCAGCCTTCGTAGCTCAGGACGCCTTCCCCGACCCCCTGCTAAATGCAGACTCCGGAGCATAAGGCATCCCTCGTGCCACAGCGGCCAACTTCTCCTTTCCATGCCTTCACCGGCCATGCTGGGGGCCCCTGGCTTCTACTTGCGGGAGGCTGGGAAGGGAGTGCTTATTCCAGGAATCCCGCCATTACTTACATGACATGAGCTGGATGATGGAGGTCAAAACAAACCTCTCCCCTTGCTTGAGGCGGAAGAGCTGGACCACGAAGATCAGGAAGGCGACACAGCAGAGAGTAGTGGACAGGATCATGGCGGCCTGGACCGCCTGCATTGTGGAGTAATCTGTGGGGAGGGCAGAACACCTGCATGAGGGCCACAGACCCCCCAGGTCCTCCGGGGCGCTCAGTGACGGTGCCAGCTCCAATGGGGGCGACAAGAGGCGAGAGTGCGTTGGGTTTTCATTTGCACAGTATGAACACGAGGGCAGCCAGAGGGTCTTCTGACACCCCCGCCCCCAGCGCCCATTTGTGCACTTGCCCCAGGGATCCCCAGCATCCCTACCTGGAACTGGGAGCAAAAGCCACCTGCCCTGCCGTCTTCCTGGACTGGGTACTGCCTCCAAATGCTTGGCTCGCGGTTGGGGGATTTTTTTTTTTTTTTTACAATTTATTTTATTTTAGTATCATTAACCTACAATTACATGAGCAATATTGTGATGACTAAACTACCCCCTTCATCAGGTCCCCCGGTTGGGGGAATTTTAAAAGCACAAACCCTCAGATTCCAATCTGGCAGATTCTGGCTCAAGAGGTTGGGGTGGGATGGGTCAGGATTGGGGGTCTGCCATAGAAAGAGCTCCAGAGGGATTCTCAGGGCTGAGTGGCCTTCCGAAAGTGGACTGGGGACGACAGGATACCCCCTCGAGCACAAGACAGTGATCCTCGTCATGGCTGCTTAGGGCAGGGGAAGGGAGCCCTTTTTTAGATTAACCTGAGAGAGCAGGGCCTGAGGTTGGGGCTCAGCACAGGAGAATCCCAGCCGAGAAGAGAGCGGGAGGTGGGTGGAGGGCGCGGTGTGCGGGCAGGACTGAAGCTGTAAGCGGAGCCCCACAGCGCGGGCCTCCGTTTCCTCACCCGTGGAATGGGGACCGTAACAGCTCCAGCCTCGACAGGCACGAAGGGGCGTGGGATAATCCACGTAAGGGCCCCAGGGGCGCCCTGCGAGGGCTGGGTGCTACTCCCCAGGACGCAGCTGAGGTGGGTAAGGGCACAGCACCCAAAGTTTCGGAGAACAACTGAGGAGCAAAACTCCCTGACTTTCTCGGACAATTTTGCCTGAAACTGACAGGTGGGAAGCCTCGTTTTTAAGTCCTAATGGAAAGTCAGAGCTAGGGGTCTTGGTTCATTCTGGCGGCACACTGACGACCCACCGCCCTCCCGGCACCGCTCCAGGAGAGCATCTCACACCTGCCCCGTTCCAATGGCAAGGGAAGAGGCCAGCCCCACCCATGTGCAAACACACACGTGACCAGCTCCACCCCCGAGAGGCCGGGGAACAGACAAAGCAGGAGACCCTGGCGGCCGTCAGAAGCGGCGGCCCCCGGGGCAGGGGGTGGTGGGCAGTGAGTAGGAAGCGTCCCGAAGGGCCTCGTGGGAGTGTCAGGATGCTCTCTACCTGGCTTTGGATGGTGGTTACATGGGGGGTATAATAGTCAAAACTCTCTGAAATGAGCCTTTCAGAAGTGTGCCTTTTCTTCTTTGTAAATTATAGTTCCATGAAAAACACAACTCCAGATGAAATAAATACGAATCTCTGGCGTTGGGACCAGGCCCGGGCGGGGAGTGGGGGGGGGATTGCTCCGGCTTAGAGCAGCGCTTCCCCAGTTGGCCCAATCCGAGGAGTCACACGGGATCTTGCTAAACATACAGACCCCTGGGCCTCTCTCCCTGAAATGCTGATACAGTCCCCCTGGGGTGGGCACCTGGAAACCTGCATTCTCAGCAGGTACCCCAGTGATGAGCGAGCAGGGGATACTACATGCCTGCTGCGGACTGCATGTCTGTATCGGCCCCAAATGCACATGGAAATTTGTGAGTATAAGTAGGTCCCATGTAATATTTGGGACATACTGATACTAAAATGCCTTGTTTATCTAGATACCAAGTTGAACTGATCCTGCATTTTATCAGGCACGGTGGCCCTTCCATCAGCTCTACAACTGAGAGCACGACCGGCCAGTCACTCCCTGGGGAAGGTGAGTGGGTAGCCTGTTTCTAAGTGGGAGCTTCTGGGCTCAGGAAGCCCTTCCGTGCCGTTCAGCTCATGCACAGAGGCAGGCAGGGCCGGTGCGTTGCCAGGGCCTCCATGTCACAGCTGAGACTGAGATTCCACGAGCTCATATGACCTGGCCGAGGTAAGGTCCCCCTGCTGAGAGGCCAGCTCTGGGAGTCCTGCAGCAGGAGCCTCCTGGTGGTGGGGGGTGACGCGGATGTCGAGCTCAGTCTCTGAGCCTATTTAGAGGGGAGGCTTGGATAAAAGAAGAGCAGGGAGAAGATTCCAGATGAGAGCAGAAGCTGGGGAAGGGTGAGGAACAGAGGCTCTGTTTGGCGAAGAAACAGAGAAGACGAGGGCTGGGCCCACTTTGCAGGGGTCGGTGGCCCTCCAGCCTCTGGCTTCTCCACCCGCTCCTGCCTGCAGCCCGTGTCCGGGCTCAGCCACACTTTCCTTCTGTCGGCTTCATACCCACCTTGAAAGGCGGCATCGATTTCCGTACAATTCGTGTTGTTGACGCACACCCTCCAGACATCCGCAAAAAACTCTTCTCCAACCCACCAGGCCTGTAACAGAAGGGAAGTGCAGACGGGGAGGGCTGCGGTTAATTATGCAAACGCCGCCTCCTGATGAGGTGTGAGGCACAGAGGACCCGCACTTCTCAGTCTTCGTGGGAGTTGCCCCGGAATCTGGTGAAAAGGCCGATTCTGATTCGAGAGGCCTTGGGTGGGGGGGCCTGTGATCCTGCATTTCTAATGGACCCCCAGGTGGTGCCCAAGCCACCGGGCTGCTGAAAGGTGTGAGAGGGCCCAGGCTCTCCCGGGTGGAGGGGAGAGGAGGCTCTCAGCCTGGGTCCTGTGAGCAGACGGTGGGAATCCCACCCAAACTCTAGCAGCCATGTCAGAGGGGCGTTAGAAAAGGATAAATGGGGGGGAGCCTGTTACGGATGAAAGGACCCAATGACAGATCTCCCTGCCTTCAGCCCAGAGGCTGTCCCTTCTCTCCGTCCCCAGATGGGCTGCCTGCTGCTGTCCAGTCACCCAGGCTGGAATTCCAACCCCCAACCGTGCTGCCGGCAAACATTCAGTGAGCCCCCGTTCTATGCCCACCGACAGTGCAAAGCACAATTCCTAACCCACAGCGAACACCATGCAACCCGCCAGTTGGTAAAAAAGGCCCTTCTGTGCCTTCTTGGTAAGGGCCACAGTATTATAAATGCCCCGAGGATTAACGGGTGCTGTGGCCGATGGCTTCTCTGCCCCTAATGTCTGTCTATCCCTTTCATTATGTCTGGGACCTTTTCAGAATCCCAAAGGACTGGATGCAAAAAATAGAAAAATGAGGTTCTGAAAGAATACTCCATACCATCTACTGAGTGTGGGCCCTCTGGACAGCGGCAGGTCCAAGGACTTAAAGACCCACAGCAAAGACACCGTTCCTGCCCCGGCCACCTACGGTAGCTCTTTGAGAAATATCCAGGAACCCAAAGCTGGTCACACATGACCCCCCGACCAGATCTAGGGCCAGGAGCTCCGAGTGGCTCCGTTTCTGGCTCTGCCACTTACTGTGGGGTGAACTCCAGCCGATGCCTTCACTGCCCAGAGGCCAGTTCCACCATCATAAAACGGTGCCCATAGACTCACCATGAGGATCAAATGGGCTAATGCACATGAAAGGGCCTAGCACAGGGCCTGGCCAGAGCCGGCACGTTCTAAGGGACACGTGCTGTGATAGCCTCTGTCGGTGTCATGGTAACTGACCCGCAGGTGTCCCGAGGCAGGCAGGGTTGGGCACTGCTTGTAAGGTGCCCTCTTTGGCTTTCAGAGCAGGGTTTCTGACTCTAAATGTCTCTAAGTCTGAAATTATCAGGACGGATCCAGGCCTTTGGATCTGCGTGTGGGCAGCAGAGCGCCTTGGGTAAAAAGCTTCATATCCTGCTAGGAGGGGACTGACCTATGCCAACAGGTCACTGACCCGATGCATCCTGCCCCAGGGCTGCGAGCTGGGTACTAAAGGGAAGAGTTAAAATCTTTCATGGGAGCACAGGAGAGCCAGGAAGGTCGCAAGCATGAGGAGGGTGTGGGGACAGCACGGCCCTGGGCCTGCAACCAGGGGACCTGGGGGGATCTAGGGCAAGGGTGGTTTTGGGCCCCGTGGGACATCTGGCCATCCAACCGAAAATAAGGACAGTGCCGAGTGGAGACCTGCCCTCAGAGGGATGAAGGCAGCTACATCCGCAAGGGCCTCCTACACCCCAAGCAGCCTCTGTGGGCATCGGGAGGAGAGGACCTGTGCTGCCCGCCCACAGCTCAGCGTGGGACGCGCTGAACCCCACACGTAGGCCGGGTCCCCTGGCCAGTGCTAGGGACATGGGGGTGCCCAGTGGGGAGGACAACCCCAAGGCACAGTCACCCCGAGGAGGTTCCAGTCCTGCCTCCTTGGACGCTGGGACCCAGAGCTTCTGGGGCAGCCCAGGGAAAGGGACTCACGTTGTCGATGGTGGCAATGAAAAGCAGGGTGGCGGAGGTGATGTGGAAAACGATAATGAACACCAGAAGCACCAACATGTTCCCAGCGCGCGGCAGGCAGGCGGTCGCGTTTAAAGCCCCGGCGAGAGCTGAGCTAAAGAGGGAGGGAGAGAGCGATGCCAATTGTCAGTGACAAAGCAAAATGAAAATGAAAACCAGCAACTCTTCATGGGCTCTTAGGAAACGGAAAATGTCTCTTCCCACCTTCCCCTGCCTGGAGACTCCACTGCACCAAGTCGGCGTGTGAGAAGCTGCCCCCTGTCGCACCCAGACCCCGGCTACTCCTTGTGGAGGAGGAGAGGTGAGGACCAGCTGGAGTCCCTCATTCAGGGAGGTGACACCCCACTCGGAAGCAGCAGGCCGAGGTACCGGGGCAGGGATGGGGCAGCTGTGTGGACGCTAAATGCTGTTCCTAGTCCCCCACCCACCAGGCGAGGCTGTGGGAGCTCACGGCACGGGAGGAAGAGTGCTCGCTGGGTATCCACTATCACAGGGATGCTGTGAAACAGAGGAGAAGCAAGCGCCACGGGAAAGTAGCTCCTAATGATCTGCCCACCTACAAAATGAATCCCCACTCAAACACCCGTCCTCTTATCATCTACTCCCCCTTGAACAATATCTGACCACAAGATGCAAATGGCAGACAGCTTCGGTTTCATTTTTCTCTCTGGCCACGGGCAAATGGCATCTCCCAGCCTCCCTTGCAGCTAGATAGGTGCCTCTGGCTAATGCTGGCCAGTGGGCTGTGAGCGACACCGGCTCACGCGATTTCTGGGCTGAAGAGCAGGAGTGAGGGCTCCAGGCTCCCTCCCTGGTGAAGCCTCACACTTTGGACACACACTGTCCAAAGTGAGAAATAAAACTTTGGAGGTTAAACCACTGAGACTTCAGGGGAAATTTTTTTACTACAACCGGAAAGTCTGAATAATATACAATAGTAAGCAATAGGAAGCAGTTGCAAAGTGGAATTACAGATCTTGCAAAAGAAGCAGGATTGTAACAAGTTGATGAAAGGGACCCTGGAGTACTGCTCAAAAGGCACCAGTGGCATAATAAATGAGGACTTGTGCCCCCTGACCACGCTTGTGCTCACTCATGGGACTCATGATTCCCTCATGGGACTGACTGAGGCCTGTGGGCTCACCCGGGGGCCACTCCTTGAGACCCGGGACTTGCTAACAGTGAGCCAGGAGCTGGGCGGCTGCAGAGCTCTGTCTGGGCAACCCCACTGCGATTCTGCACCCCATCTCTAGGAAGGACCTGATGAACCGGCTCAGAGATTGTTCCAATTCTTTTTAAAAGGACAAATCCCCCTTTGTTTAGGCCTGCGTCATTCTTAGCTGCCATTATACACTGCCTCCAAATAGATCCACTGCTTCTAAATAGATGTGCTTGTAAAAAAAAAAAAAAAAAGGTTCTTGTACCACACTGAATGCCATGTTCCTTTAATATCAGCTGGAATGCCAAAATGCCAACCTCGTCAGGCAGGGCCACAAACTGCAGGGTGATAATAGGCTTTATGTACTGCCCAGCTCAGATAACACAATGCATAAGGATACTTAATTAGAACTTCCTAAAAGGGGGGAAAAAGGCTTTTAACTACCAAAAAAAAAAAAAAAGCAAAACTTTGGTCAAGCCATAGAGTGTAGCTAGAAATTTAACAACGTTGTCTAGAATTTATTACATTTGCTTTTAAGGTTTTCTTTTTATAAGCTGTAGTAGTGATATAAAGTGTCCTTTTAAAACAAATGTATTGAAGTCCTACAAGTGAGCCTTTAAGGAAAATATTGTATACATAAAAAGACAGGTGGTCTTCAGTGTTAGCAAAAATCCTGAGGGTCGTTCCCAAGGGCCTAATGTCTGAGAGGCACTGTTTTAACACCAGGGAGTGATTTCAGTTGGAATCCCACACATTAGGAATGAGCTCCTGCAGGTAAAAGGTTAAGTTTTCACAAGAGGCCAGGTAAGGTCTTGAGTCCAGGAGAAGAGAAAGGTCTAGGGGCTCACAAGGGTGGCTACAGAGTGGTTTGAACTGTTAGGCGTCCAGGAAAATTAGGGAATGGAGAAGTAGATTCCTCTGCTCAGTACTCGCCCACGGTGAGGTCTGGAATTCACATCTCCAGGAAAAAATAAAAACGGTAGGTCAGTGATCGGACCTGTGGACCTAGGACATTGCCCATGACCTCACCTAGGTGCTGGAGGAAATTATCCATAATCAGAGGTGGTCCCATGAACCTTTAAGAGGGATCACAAATGACCCCTTCCTCCCTCAGAGACAGTTCTTTCCCAGAGCAGATGAAAGCCCCTCGCAACGGCTGCCTGGGGGCTCGGCCACAATCCACTCCCCTGGCCCCTTCGACGCCCACTTGGGTCGTTTCTAGACTTTCTGCTGCTCCAAATGACACCGCCAGTGGCCGTCCCTGCACTTCCTTCCTGAACACTTAGTATATCTGAAGGACAGAAGCCTTAGAGGTGCCCAAGTCAAGGGATTTGTAAACGTTTACTTTTCATTTTTAATTAAATTAAACCGGATTTACTGAGAAGGGTGTGGACACCATCAGTGCAGTGCCAGCCTTCATCTGCGGAGGGTCTCAGAGGGCGTAAAGTACTGCAGCAACCGTTTCACGTGGCCTGGGTGGGTGGAGAAGCCCTCATGCCATGTCTTCCTTATTAGCGTCCCTCAGTTCCCTGCGGAGTATAAATCTGGCCTTTTCTACAGCCCCGCCTCTGCTGTCTCCTCAGCCCTTCCCAGCGGTGCCCTTTCCTTCCCTCGCACACCCAGGTTTTGCTCCAGTGAAGGGACTCTTCAGACCCTCTCTGGAGATGAAGAGAGAAACAGACATCTCCCCGGACCGGGTGTTAAATGAAGACTGACCTTCAAACAGGGTTGAATTTATGCTTGCCATTCAGAGAAATTTATTTTCCCTTAAAAATGTCATACTGACTGCTGATGGCTCTTGCTTCCCCTGCTCCTGGGGGGCTCAGTGCTCAGCAGACTGGCAGGGTCTCAGGCCCCCGCAGCACGCTCTCTCCCTTCTTCCTGCAGCTGGCTCTCTGGCGCACTGTGTAGGCCTCGGCTCAAACACCCCTTTCTCAGAGAAGCCCTGCTGTAGGGTGCCCGTGCGCCCCCAGCTCTGTCCAGCCATCACTCACTCTCCCACCCCAGGTTTATTTTCTCTGCACGACTTACACTGTCTCAGAATATCTTTCTTGTCCATGCATTTATCATCTATCTTCCCTGCCGTGCCCGGGGCACAGAAAGCTATTTGTTGTCATTTATAGTTCCAGAAACATAGAACTGTGAAAACCCTTTGAAAAACTCAAAGCTCTGACTGTCCACAGGTGGGAACCAAGGCCAGGGATGGTCACGGCTCCCCGACCCTGCAATGAAGCAGGAGCAAGGCCATGGGGGTCTCCTGGCCCCTGCTCCCAGCTGCCCCTCGGGCCTCAGTGGGAGACACCGCCGAGGGCACATGACAATCTCTCAACACTCAATGAGCATTTCCCAAAGCCTCTGTCACTCTGAAGCCCGACTCTCCAAGCAGTACAAACCACGCTGTTTCTCCTTTGGCCACTTCTTCGGGGGCTGAGCAGGACATTCTGAAAGGCTACCTGGGCTTGGGCGTTTACCTCTCGGAAGGTGAGAGACTGCCCTGGATGAGTTTCTCAAGTTCCTGTCTAGAAATCACGGTCCTATGACTTGCAGAACTGCTCTTTTATTTATTTTTGAAGTCAATTGTCATACGACATCCTATGAGTGTCAGGTGTACAGCACAATGACTCGATATGTTTATACATTACAAAATGAGAACTTCTCTTTTACAAATGTTTTGATCCACACAATACACGTGATGATTAAGAGAACCAAAAGACATACAATGAAAAGCCACAGCCCTCGCCCTTCTCAGCCCTGATCCCAGAAGCAATCACTTTTAACCATTCGGCTGTTATTTCCTTCCACAGATTCCTACTTCCAAACAATATTCACACACTTCTGTTTCCGATTCATCTATCGTAAGCGTTACTGACTTCCTGCCGGGGGGAGGGCTTCTCCCACCACCACTGGCCCCCATCCCTCTACTCCTGTCATTCCAATACGGTCTCGTCAACATTCCCATCAAAAGTCGGCTCTGACATTATGACCATGTGAAGGTCAAATATCATGATCTTTGCAAAGCCAAAAGATCATGCTATGATTGCATGTTTTCCTTAAAACTCTTTTCCCTGGCATTCCTAACTGCCCTCCCCCACCCCTCTCAGTGGCTCCATCCATTTTCCACATTTCTTCAGTTCTCTTTGAATTTTTTATCATTCTAAGTCTTCTACTGCAGAACCACAGATGCAAAGCAAATGCACGGGGTTCGGTGGCAAGGCTGCGTGTAGACACATCCTTCGCAGATTCTCTCTCCAGCCTGTCCTTCCCTCCCGACTTGGTCCTCCTCCGCCCTCTGCCATGCACAGCGTCGGCAGTTGCCACCATTATGCAGGACGAGTAAGATGAGCAGTCTTCAGGGAAGACTAGCAGACTCACTCCCGTGACCTGGCACAGGGGGCCGCCATAACCCCAAGACACCTAGGAGATAAAGCAGATCCCCGGGGTGGGGGAGGTGCCCAGAAGGGGCCACCTCACGGGAAACAGGGCTCCTCATGATTAAAGGTCGAGCTGCAGTTTACACGGTGCATCTTGCATTTTATCTTCATGTCAAACCTGTGAAACCGGCAGGGAAGGTATCATTATCCCCATTTTACAGATGAAAGACTGAGGTTCACAAAGGTTTCAGCAGATTTGCCTGAGGTAGCAGAGCTGGGATTCCAAACCCTGGTGTTCCAACTCCAAGTCTAGGACATTTTTCTACCACCCTCTTTCCTGTTCACCTGCTTATTAGCACCTAATGAAAACCACACAGCATTGAATCATTTTGTATCCTTGACCTCTGGCTGGATTTCCCTGCAGCTTTGCACCAGGCAGGAGGGATCTGGGAGGCAGCGTCTCAGCCCTGGCCTGCCGGCTACACTTCAGACACGACAGAGCTGATTAAGGACTGCGCTTTAGTCTCCATTTCTACTAAAAGTAAGAGTTTCCTGCATTTTTAGTCCTAGTAGCTCCCTGGCCCAACCGAAGCCCGGGTTGTCTTTATCGATCACCTTTGAGGCTGGTTTGGACTTTAGATGGAGCTTTTCGTTCGTCACTAAAAGGATTCACTCGGACACAGCAGAATGGACTCCGTTCTGTTTTCTAAATTCATCACGACACACACTCTTTCCACCCAGAAACTCAAGCGGATCTCGCCGAGCACACTCTGTGAATGCCCCACCCTTGGTTTAGGTGTGCATACGAACCATGGTAAAGGGCCTGCAGATTGAAGACCTAAATACTCTCCACTCTATAAAATACTCATAAAAATAATCATGTTAAACAAGATAGAACGTAACATATGAGAATTTAAGACTTAAAAAAGTTTTAAAGGAAAAGGAATTTGTAACCAGGAGAGGAGGAGCAGCAGATGGATTTGGGTGAGCAGAGCAAGCGCCCCTCCTGGCATCGGAACCACAGCAGGTGGGGGTGGGAAGCCCTGGCAGCCGTGGGCGGGGCTATGCAAATTCACCATCCAGGGGGCACTATTTGTGGCTCCGTGAATTTCAAGTTCTAAAGGCTGAAGGTTGACAGGATGATGAATGGTCACTCCCAGAAACGTCCATCCAGACCTCAGATAGCCAACAAGATAAGCCAAGAATTGGAACTGGCATCTCATGGCCTCCCGAGTGGAGGAGCCGTCCTGCTCTGCCTTCACCCAGTGTTTGGGAGGTGTGTGCGTGTGCGCTGCACGTCGCTCTGCAGGCTTCTGCTGGTGACTCACTGGCCCTCTCTCCCCTGCAAGCAATGTGACTGCCACTGATGGTGGGACGTCACCACCAGGGACTTACAGATGAAGGGAAGGCCAGTGCAGGCCCCTCCTCTCCCTCCCTTCAGAACAACACAGCCACCCCCCTGCAGGGAGCCCGCCCCTGCCTGCGGTTGGGAAAGGGAAGCTGCCCTGGGACACATTCCATTACGTGCAAGGGGACAAGCCAGCCAGCGGCTTCCCGCGGGGAGAGAGAACACTGTTAGGATGACCACTCAGGCCACCGGATTCTATTCCCACCCTCGGGAATTCCTACAATTTAAACCACGGCCCATTCGCAGCCTGAGCTGGTGCTCTTTCTCGGAACTGTAGGCAGAAGGACAATCCTGAGGTGAGGGACCTTTCAAAACAGACCTGAGATGTCTAGCACCCGGAGGTCCAGGATGGTTCCCCCAACCCAGCAGGGCTCCACCCATGACTCCCGCTCAAATGGCCAGGGAGGCCCTGAGCCCTGGGCCCCGGGGGAGGGTCGCACTGCCGGGGGGGGGGACTCCAGTTCCTGCCCGAACTGGCTGGAACCCAGGCCCCTCCACCACCCATGGCACTCAGAGGGGACAGTGGTTTTGGCCCTGTTTTCAGGAAGGCAGAGGAGGTCGGCCTTCTGCCCTGGCACCTGGACACCAGCCAGCTGGAATACCCAGGCGTCCAAGATGCCCTGGGGCTGGCAGGAGCCCCTCTGCCCTGGGTGGCCCAGCTGTGCACTCACTGAGGCTGGGGCTTGCAGGCACAAAGCCAGAAATGGCAACAGGCAGGACATTGGGATTTGGCAACGCTCCAAGGCAGAAGCCACTGAGGACGATTCCTCCTGCGCCGGCAGCTGAGTCTTTCAATTCACTGAAATAATAGTAACCACAACATCAACAATAATGACAGCCGACATGTATCGTTCAAAAGGTTCCGGGCACTGTTTTACGCTCTTCCCGTGAGTTGACTTACTTGTTCCCCACAAAACACTATGATGTAAGTGCTATTATTATCCTCATTTTACAGATAAAGAAAATAAAGCTCAGAGAGGTTAAGCAACTTCCCCAAGATTACACAGCTAATAAATAAAGGCTGGAGGTGGGATTTGAGCCCAGGCAATCTCGCACCAGAAAATCGCCACGTTGCCCGTCCCAGCGCCTCCCTTCACTGCAAGCCGGGGAGACACCTATGAGCAAGGTGACAGCCTGCCGTAAGGATGGGCAAGGACCGTGATCCCCTTTGCAGGCAAGAAGTCAGAGTTACATGTACGTTCCCCTCTTCCGGTGAGCAGAACCAGGGCTCAGTCCCCAGCCTTGATTCCCTAGCCCACTCACTGTTTCCAAATGGAGCAATAATTCACGCAACAAGCATTTATGGAGCACTTAATGCATGTACTGGGCCCTGGTGACATGCAGATGAGTAAGGCAGGCTCTGTGTGCCCAGGGAGCTGCCAGGTACACGAAGACGAGAACGTATAAATAAACATAACGTGGTGACAAGCGTGGCGTGAGAACACAGAGGAAGCTGTTGGGGTGAAGGCGGTATCCGAGGTTTTGTGGAGGAAGTAACACCAGAGCTGGGTCTCAGAGGAAGGGCGGCTTTCCAGGAAGAGCTGTGGGATAGGCATTGCGGCCAGAGATGCTCAGAGGCACAGAAGCATTACAAGTGTGAGTGGGGTGTGTGCTGGGCAGGGCCCGGAGCGGAGCCAGAACTCTACCCTGAGTGAGAAGCTTAACGGGCCTTGGAAGTTTGAATGTTATTCTGGGGCACTAGGGAGATGGCGAGGCCATTGAAGAAGGAAATTAGTTAAGACCTTTCCACAGTCAGGAGGCTGGGTTAGAAGGAGGCCATCTGGGGGCCACTGTTGGAGCAGCCCTGGTGAGAAATGGGGGTTCAGACAAAGGCAGCACAGGGAGGCGAGCAGAAGGGGCCAATGGAGGGCTCATCCGGGAGTGAATCGACAGGACCGGGCAACGGGACGACAAAGCACGCTGGGGCCCTCAGCCGGAGCCGGAGCAGACCTGGTACTGCTAACGTGCTGGGGTTGGAGCACGAGGCACACGTGCAAAGGCTGGGGGAAACAGTTCATCCGTCTCAGCAGTATCTGGTGGGTGATGGTGGACCTGTGTGCAGGCCACTGGAAATGGGCACCGGACAGGCGCTGAGGAGGAAACTGGGGCTGGAAGGGAAACCCCAGTGTCATGGTGTGGGGATGGGAGATGACGCCACCAGCAGATAAGAATTACTAGCCAGGGAGAAAGTGCTGAGAGAGAGGAGGGGAGAGGGAGAAAAGGCTGGCCAAGGGGCCTGAGGAGGGTGCACAGCAGCCAGGAGAAAACCAAGAGCAGATGGGGGACCGGAGGCAGAAGCGGAGAGCGGAGAGAGCAAAGAGGCAGCAGGGTGGAAAACCAGCTCGCCGGCAAATGCAGGAACACCAATTCTAGTGAAATAAGCTAAAGCCCAGTACTGTCACCCTTGGAGCTTGTCATCAGCCTTGGAGGTCCGGCAGGTGCTGACCTGGGTGTGACCTAGGGCTCCGCGATGGAGTCAGGGACCTTTCGTGTTTGTGGAGACGGTTCCCCCAGCCCTTCGAACAGAGCCTAGTTTATAGATGGTACTCAGTAAATATGTTGCATGAAGGACTAAAGGAGCCAGATTTCAAGGAGATAGAGTTTTCTTTCAAGTTTGGCAATTAGAGGAGAAAGAAATATTTATCAAGGGCCTGGAGTCCCCTTCCAGAAGACAAAACTCCAGCCTAGGTCGGGGCTTCCCTGGCGAATTCTGCCAAACAGTTAAGGAGGAATAATACCAAGTCTACATCAACACCTCTAGAACACGGAAGAGGTGGGGTCACCTCCGCCCCCACAAACTCATTCTATGAGGCCTGCATCCCCCTAATCCCAAAACCAGGCAAGGCGTTACAAGAAAAAAAAAATGCAGACCAATGCGTTGTGTTCCTAAGCACAAATGTTTTTAACAAAACTGCAGCAAATCGAATCCTCGTATTGAAGGGTAGAGTCTGTTTCCCCACCCACTGACCCCTGGCTGCCCTTGTGATTTCTCTTACAAATGAAAGGCAGCAAATGGCACTGTAGCAATTCTGAGCCAAGGCTTCAGAAAGACTCACATCCTCCTGCTGTCGCTGCTCAGCTGCCACAGGAACCAGCCCAGCCACACCCACAGGAGGGTCAGAGACCATGTGGAGCAGAGACCCTTCCAGCTCCCTAGACCTGCCAGCCCCCCACGGACCTACCAGCTGACCACAGACACATGAGGGAGCCCAGCTAAGTCCAGCCCGTATCACCCACCTGCAGAATCATGAAGTGAACAAATGCGTTCTGTGTTAAGCCATTACATTTCAGGATGGCTTGTTATACAGCAAGAGCTAACTGCTACAGGGAAACACTAGATTCAGATGGAAGGAGAGAAACTGCATCTTACTCATTTTCACATGCCCAGTGGCCAAGCTTACTCAGCAAATTCTTGTTGAATGTCTGCTGGTTGGGGCGGCATTCGAAGAGCAGTCATTCTGCCAATGACTGCTGCCTGACCCTCTAATTAAAGAGCTCATTGCCCACTGCTGTCATCCAGTGGTCCCTGTAATTATGCAAATCCACAGCCCAGCCCAGAGAGGGTTGGTAGTGTACCTACAGAGGCACACACATCAGGTTGTGGAGGGAGGTGCACTCAGATGAAGGGCTAGGGGTGAGGCAGGTGTCAAGCTCAGGGTGTTCCCCATCCTCACAGGGACTAAGGTAGGATTGTTCTTTCCTTCACAGAGCACTTTGCATTGGTGACTTTCAGGTAATCCCCAGGGTATAAGTGGCACTCACTGCAACAGCCTTTACGTATCTCCTAAATGACAAGGGCTGTCGTCTGTGTAGATGGATTTTCCCAGCAAGTTAGGAGCAGGGAGATCACTGAGTACAGTGCAGCCAGGTGCAGGGAGCCCCAGACCAGAGGAGCCGCGTGTGAGCACAGAGGGGGTAAAGGGGAGAAGATGAACGGGAAGTACTGGGTGCACAACCCAAGAGGAGTGCAGACCAAGCCAGATGGACTGGACTGTCAACTCCAGGTTAACCTCAGTGCCTCGGTTTCCTCATCTGTAAAATGGTCATGATAATGGTACACCTACTTCCTAGGGCTGCTCGGAGAGGCTGGCAAGCTCAGAACAGTGTCTGGCATGTAGCAAGTGCCAGGTGTACCACCAATTACAACGAGCATCACGGTCCAGGAGTTTCTTAGAACCGCCACCTCGCCTCCCCCGCCTTTCCCCTCCTCAGTGATCTCTCCTCCTGTGCATGGCCCCACTCTTACGGAGGGAACCACCACGTGGAAATAAGCCACCAGCACTCTGTCCGAGGAGGAAAGAATTGCCAACAGGCAGCAGGCAGCTCGGGGGGTGCAGACATTAGTGGGTACTTCAGGCACTATCCCCCACTATGGACACATCTGTGTTTACCCAAATCAGTCACTCCTGCCCCACCACCAGAATGGCAGGTGTACCCACGTCCTGCCCAGACTACCAGCAGCTTATGCACTTTTTAAACTTGCATCTTTATAAAAGGAAACCTCATATTAAGACTGAAATGGAAAGTCAGTGCTGCCTGCCATAAATAGAGGGTGCTGGGAAAAATACAATGAAAACAAAACAGTGTTATTAAATTCCAGCTAGAAACGTGCTCTAGGCCAAGTCCAAGGCCAGCTCATTCTCTCTCTGCTGAAACAGGATGTCGCAGGTGTTTGGCAAGGTTTAAAGACATATTAGCACAAAACGGAGATTTTTTTCTTCTTGGAGGGTGGCAGGGGATTTAAAAGGGATTCTGTTTTATTTAATGCTGTGGGTCCGGTTCATCTAAAGCATCTGTGATCATTAATTTTATATGTCAACTTGGCCAGGCCACTGTGCTTCCATGAGGGTAGGTTTTTTGGATAAGATTAACATTTAAATCACTGGGCTTTGAAAAAGGCAGATTGTCCTCCGGAATGTGGGTGGGTCCCATCCAATCAGTTGAGGACCTGAGCAGAACAAAAAGGCTGGGTATCCCCAAGCAGGAAGGAATTCAGCCAGTAGAGGGCCTTAGGACTCTAACGGCAACATAGGTTTTGCCCTGGGTCGCCAGCCTGCCTTCCGACCCACCAGCCTCCATAGTTAAGCCAATTCCTTAAAATAAATCTCACTCTAATGGCTACACCTCCTACTGGTTCTGGAGAACGCCGGCTAACACAGCATCTCTCCAGTGGGGAAGCAGCCCACACAGACTCACTAGCCTGAGGGCTGGCAGGTCATGCCCTTGAGCTGAGCCAGCCTGGGAGCCAGACCCATGAACTTGGAATCACACTGCTGGGAGATCACCATGCCGGAGAGCAAGGCACCCCCAGATGCCTCAGCCCTCTAACCGGGGCACTCCTGATACGCCCACAGCTGGGACACTGTCCAGCCGGGGAACTGGAAACCGACCCCACACAATGAGAACCGCGAACTCGTGCTATCTCAGCCGAACGGCCCTGCGTGATCAGGTGTGCCCACAGCCTCTGCCTGCATTATTTTTACAGCATCCAGCTTCCATCTCTACGTGCCCCGGCTCTGGGGACTTCACTGCTTCCCGACACTGCCCCCTGGGTCTTGGGCTCTTAACTTCAGAACCAGGTTTTCAAAACTTCAGTCACTTGCCTACCATGTTCTTGCACACACCCCTTGGGGATTTTACTTCGTATTTGTCTTTAAATAAAGCCACTCTCTAACAGAAAGAAATCTTTGGGCTCCCTGGAAATGGAAACTAAGAATCACTTGCCACAGACAGAGGCTGACTGTGAAAATAAATAGCTCCACCAAGGGCTCACAAGTTCTAGCTCAATGCTGGGTCTGCCAAAGGGCTGAGCCGCAGACCTGCTCTGTCTGGTTAAAGAAGGAAAACTGGGGTCGGAAAGGCATGAAATGTTTAGCACCGAGTAAGATTTTCCCCTTGATGGAATCACAACTGTTGAAAGAGAATTGAAAAGGGAAAACACTTTCTCACTGAATGATATAATGTCATTTAATGTCATGTCCGGTGCCACCTGAAATCATTCCAGCATCGTGCAGAAAACAGCATTACAGAGTCTCCCTTCCAGTGATTCCAAATCTGTCTTTGGTGGTCCCCACCCAGGGAACCCCAGAGCATGTGTCCCCCTTTCCTTCTACTACCCCAGGCCACTGAGCTGAGCCCAGCCTCTCCCAGAACTGTAGGTAGGACCTTGCTTAGACGCAGGAGCCCTGGACCGTGATAATCTGCTCTAGACCTACAGGGATCTCAGCAGAGGCGGCTTCTTACGAGCCAGGAACTAAGGCAGGTCCGAGCATTGAATTAAAGGCTGGGAAGCGGAGAAACGACAGCCCTCACACCTCACACAGCCGGTGGAAACGTACAGCGGTGCAGCCACTTTAGAAAAGTCTGGCACTTCCTCAAATGATAGACAGAGTTACCACAGGACCCAGCAATTCCACTCCTAGGTATACACCCAAGAGAAAAAGCACATGTCCAAACACACAAATGTTTACAGCAACAAGACTCACAAACCCACGTGTCCATCAACTCATGAGCGGATAAACAAAATGTGGTCCATCCATACAACAGATTATTATTAGGCCACAACAAAGAAAGAAATCCTGAGAGATGCTACACCATGAAGGACCCTTAAAGACGTTATGTGAAGCGAAAGAAGCCAGACACAAAGCCACATAGCTTAGGCTTCCATTCATGTGCAACGTGCAGAGCGGCAGATCCGCAGGGACGGAGCACAGAGGGGATTGATGAGGGCTGAGGGGGCTGCAGAAATAGGAGGTGGTACCTAGTAGGGACTCGGTTTCTTTTTGAGATGAAAGTGTTGTCAAACTGCCTGTGGTGACAGTTGCACGTATCTGGGGATATCCTAAAATGCCCTGAATCGTACACTTCTAAAAGCCATTAAAAACAGGGACTGAAGTAAAATGGGCCAAGCCGAGGCTCACTGGGGACCAGTGTTTCAACACGTCCATCCCCCTGGGCGCGGCAGCACAAGGGCATTGAAGAGCCCTCTGTGGCCCTGGCGTGGGAGGGCGGGCAGAAACCGGGCCAGGAGGCGGGCCCTGGAGCCGGTCTGAGGGAGGAGCCCTTCCCGGCCACACAGGGCCCAGAGGCCCCGGCCCCCAGGGCCTGGGCTGAGCCAGTCCCCCACGAGGGGGAAAGCCTGGGACCCCATTTTCTAGCCATCTGCCCCAGGAACACAGAACATAAAGTGGGTACTACACAAGGACATGAAGAAATGGGCCACTTGGTCCCAGAATGGTTAGTGTCCCGAACGGATGCCCTTTCTTTGATTCAAACAGACCAAGTTCACTCCCTGATCAGGGCGGCAGGACATTTGCATTCAAAGTCCTTAGATCTCCCTTCATTCAGCCTCAACCCCAAAGTTTCTCCCTCAGGGAGGCATCCCTGGAGCCCCCAACTGAGGGGAGCCCCCAACCCCCTTTTCTCCCCACCCCTGTCTTATTTCCTTCAAATCACTAAACACCGCCTGCTGTTTTCTGATTGCTCTCTATTCCCTTTTTTCCCTGTCTCACCCCTCTAGCTGGAAGCTCCCTGAGAGCAGGGATTTAAGTCTTCACTGCTGATTCCTTAATGTCCAGCACAGTGCCTGACACATGGTGGAGCGAAGGGCAGTAACCTTTCAGAAGTCATCCCGCACCCCCCAGACCTCTCCAGGGAGCCCCAGAGCAGGGAGGAGGTGAAGGCAGGGAGCATCTCAGGAGAGGGCCTAGGATGGAGGCTCAGTGTGCCCCTCCTGCTCAGGAATCCCATGGCCACCAGCTCCTGAGGATGGGCAGGCCTGCTGCAGGAACCAAGGACACTCTGAGGCTCACCATCTCTGGCCTGGAAACTTCAGCAAAGGCACAAGGGACAGCGTGGGTGGGGAGGGGAGTGGCCGCCGGCCAGGCTCTGGCCACGCCTGGGTGTGGGTACCGGCACCACAAGCCCGGAGCAGGGGAAGCATAACTCCCAGGCACGCGCCCGCTGGGGAAGCTGGGAGTTTGAGTGGTTCGCAGCTCACGCTCATGGCCGCAGGGAGGCTGGGCGGGGCACGAGTGGTGTCCCCAGCAGGGCTACTGTCATTTCTGCTGTCCGTGTACCATCTGTATTACTCACTATCCATAACTGTCTATAAAACACATGAGCTTAACTCGATTCGTTTTTCGATCCGTTTTCCATTCCATGAATGGAAAATCAGTATCATTGCCAGGTAATTTTAGTTTCACCTTACTTACTACTTTATTTCTTACATTTTAGTAACGCACTTAAGTAACTATGCACGTGTCCCAGTTTTAACACTGTCTGTATGCCGCAGAAACCATTTCCAAGTGCCTGTGGGTGTGCGGACCACACTCTGTGTTGATGATTAAGCCTCTTTCAGGCTCTGGCCTGGAAGAATGTAACCCTGTGTCATTCTGATATAAATGGACACTGACCATATCACTTGGGCTCGACAGGGCTCCAGGCAGAGCCACTGGCAGGAGGGAGAAGGGCAGCTGCCTGGCCCCGGAGGCCCCCAGCCTCTCCCCTCTCTCCCTCCCCGTCCCCACCCCTGCAACCTCCAGCAAGCTCCTCACCCAAGCCTTGGGCTCTCCCTTCTGGGACTCCCACAGACATGCAGACACAGGGTTTCTGTCTAAAGCAGGACCCCCAGCACGCCCTTCTTCACTCCACACGTCCCTGAAATACAAGAGAATCTAAAGGCTTTGGGTCAGGACAGGGTTGGGGCGTGGAGCAGAAAGCTCCCGACATCCGGGCCCCTCAGGGCCGAGAAGGCCGACTTTGGAGGAAGAACGCTGGCATCCAGGACGCCCACCAAAACATCTGTGGCACAGGAACCTTTTGGCTCAAAGGACCAGGATTATTTCAAGATGCAGATGACTGTTTTTAAAAAGAGGGACACGATGGGGCCACAGCCAGTACAGCAGGATCTGTGGGGCCAGCAGCCCTGGACCAAATCTGAGTACAATCACCATGTGTTTTTAAGCAAAACTGTTAAGACTCCAAATTTCATCTTTAGAACAGGGAGAATAATGATGCCCACCCCCAGAAGACTGTGGTTTGTTTGAAATGAGCTAAAGGATGTAAGAAGTATGTGGCCCAGGTGCTCTGCACCCTATACATGCTGTAACAATAGTGATGGTATGTATTGTTATTGCTGTGATAACACTGGTGAAGGTCTAAGTCGTTTTCTCAAACACCATCTAAAACTCACCTCTGAATTCTTCATAGCCCCAGATCCCATTCCCAGTGTCTCCTGGATACCTTTCTGGGAAATTCATGGACCTATAAAAAGACACCCCAGAGGTACTCACTGGTGCCCGTCTCCTCCAGACCACACATCTGTCGACAGCACCCAGATGGGACGACCACGTACTACCAGGCATCCGTACTGGGATATCCCAAGGGGAAGGTTCCACGGGTGCTGGACGCACCCCCTGTGGTAAGTCCCCTGTGCCTTGCCCCTGGATAACGGCACAGCCCCTAACTCGTCTCTGCCACATAGCCTCCACCAGAAAACCCACCTCCTAAAGCCCCCCACCCCGAAACCGGCACTGCTTACTGAATTCAGGGAAGACCATTTCATCCTTACAGAACCTCAGGTTGCAGATAACTCGGGAATATACTCTCTTAACAGACGAGCCCGTTCCTTCCATCCAGCTCCCGCCTCTCCCCTCTCACCACAGGAGGCCACTGGTCTCTTTCCATGTATCTTCCTTATTTACAAATAATACGTACGAGGCCATAGGAAATACAGCTAGTTTTTAACACAGCTCGTTTCATTACAGCACATAAATAGCATGTTCTTCCACATACTGTTTTGCTCTTTGCTCTTTCTTAATTCGACAGTGTCTTCCAGATCTTTCTGTCTGGGACACATGGATGAACCCCGTTCTCTTTAACTTCTGTATAAATGTTCTGTAATAGGACTGGCGGATACTTAGGTTGCTTTCAGGTTACTTCCACTTTTTTCCTTTCTCTCTCACTTCTTCCTTCCAACTGTGTGTCCATCATCATGCCTGCCTCCCCGCAGCGAGGTCCTTGGGGATGTGGAGGAAAGCCCCTTCACCTAGGCCTCCTCTGCACCGCCTTCCCGTGCCCTGCACTGAAGCAAAGTGGACCCGGCTGCCCCTCAAGCTGGGTCTCTGCCTACATCATCTGCTTTTTCGCAAATGTTCCCTTCCGCACGCTTGAAATCCTCGCTGTTTGGGGACATTCTGGGGACTCTTCTGAGCCCACCTCCAGTCCCACAGGCCTTGCACAGCGTGACCATGGGCTTCCCGGAAACCACATGTCACGACCCCGGTCCTGGCACGGACCTTCCTCACCGATCCTCCCCCACGGGCCTGTAGACTGTAACCTTGGAAGAGAGGGACTCCGTGTGCCCATAGCAGCTCGGTCCACGTGGTCGCTTAAGAACACCCATGAAGAAGAAAGTGGGCGAGCCAGCCTCTCCCTTGGCCTCCCTTTGGCTCAAACAAGCCACAAACATCCCAAGCCACTTCCATGTACACCGATATACCAATTCCTCCCAGCCTCAGAGCAACCGTCCAAGGTCAGCTGGGTGGCCCAATGACCTACATTCAAGATGGGGAGATTCCCTAGAAAGCTGAGTGGCAGGTCCAGGTCTGAAGCCGAGCACTGGGGCCTCTTTCCAGAGAAGGAGCTTAGGCGGAGAGCTCCGATAGGTCAGGATTCGTCGTACGGTCAAATCCCAGCCCCAGGGATGCCAAATCCCAAAAGGCAGTCACTCCAAGACTAAGATTTCTGCCAAACCCAAGGACCACCTGTGCGTGTTAATGAAATCCTTCGATTAGTTAAAAAATCAGTTTTAAAGTTCAAAACACCAACTTCAGTGTCACTCTATCTAACAGTATCTCTGAAACTATGGGTTTGCACACGGGTTGTTTTTTCAAATACCAACTGAGAAATAAACATAATTACACTTTTTTGCTTATGTTCAGCTACGGACCTGTTTAAATTACCCTGCGTACCACCAGTGATAACACGCTTTAGGAAACATTCATTAGAACAAGGTTAATGAGACAACATTGGGTCATATTTATTGACTGCAGACTTTTTTAATTCGTTTCATTTTAAGGAAAGACAGTTTGCCAGAGAAGCTTGAGATCAGAAGTTTTCTCTACCGGGAAAACTTACTCAATATTAGACTATGAGCAGTTTGCACAAGGGACTTAGCTTAGCTTGTCCACCTCTACATCCTGCATGGTGACAACTATTTCACATCCAAATCTCTCAGGGGAATCCTCATGCCAAATATCACCCCGGTGACCCCTAGTCCAGCACAAGACCCAGGAATGCTAGGAAGCTTCTAGAAGCTGATGTCATCCAACCTGTCCACAGAGGGCAGGAATTTGGGCAATCTGTTGGCTCTAGGTTCCCGTACAGAACAACAGAAGCCCAGCTTCCCAAGGATGGTGAGTGAGGGCCCCGGGAATTCAATTGTTCAGGTCAACAACTGCTCATTCAGTGCGAGAGATGCCACGTGAACAAAACCAACAGTGTCTTGGAATGGGAAGGAGGGAGGACTCAGTCGACCAGGCCTCCTCCAGCCCCCTCCTCCCTACGTCCTGCCCCAGGATGGGCCAACATCCCCAGAGCACACAGCTGTGCCTGACAGCGACCTGCTGCCCCACGGGAAGTGACCACTGCCTGAGCACAGCTCCTTGTTCACCTCTGTCCCGTCAGTACGAAAGCATGGAAACTCAGCACCGCAGTGGATGGCACAGGCCACAAGGGTCTCTGACCCTGAGGACCCGGCCAGGAATCCCACTGACCAGTTGCCAGCCACTGAGCTCCTTGGCAGTGAGTGAGTCCCTAGACCCTAATCTAGTCCTGATTCTGCCACCAACTGACTGGGGGACCTCAGGTGTGTCACTCCACCTCTGAGTGTCCCTCGCTGTCTATCCGAGACTATCTAAGGTCCTAAGGCCCCTGAAATTCTCTGATTGTAGCCCATGGCTGCCCTGAATGCAGAGAGTTCTCGCCCACCCAGGCCTTGGCTGCCCGGAAAAGCCCAAGTGATCCTGGATCCGAGCACGGCTGGTGCTGTTGTCACCGTCACCACCACCACCACCACCACCACCACCACCACCACCACCGCTGCCACCGCCACCAGCCCCGGCTCTGGGTATCGGGTTACCAGCAGGGCACTCTCACTGGGTGGCAGCTCAGCCACTCGTATTTTCAGACTCCCCCCTCGGCCTGCTCCTAACAAGGGCCAGATGCCTCTGACTTGGCCCCCCTTGGGTGAGCCCTGCGGGAAGAGGGTGTCCAGTACCCCCAGGACAAGAAAGGGAGCGTCCTCTTCCTGCCCCCCTGCCCCTCCCCCCATTCCTTCCCTGGACAAGCTGAAGCCAACATCTAAGAGTCAGGCCTCCGGTTCTGACTCGGGGGCCAGCTGCCCTCTTTCCCTGTTCCAGACGCTGCTGCCAATCGCCTGCTTTCCTAAGCCCAGTAAGGCGGCCCCCGAGCCCCTCCTCTGGCACAGGATTCCTGTGACTGACCTTTAACTACCTCTTCTGCTCCCCAGTTCCAGGACCTGGGACCCCACCACTGCCCTGGAGCTCCCAACCCCACCTGACCTTAGCATGGGTCAGAGGCCCCACTGGTCTGCAGAGCTGGGCAGCTGCCACATGTCGCAACACACACATACACACACACACACAATTTTTGTGCTCCCCCTCACCCCCCCACCCCGGGAGGGTGGCTGGACTCCTGCCTCCCAAGCAAACCCGACAACTGGCCAGCAATCCGCCCACCATCTGACCTGGAAGGGCACTCATGTATTTTTGTCTCGACAGACTTCCCTTCCTGGTCATTTCTGGTGAAATTTACTGTGACAAAGATCTGGCCTGAACTGTGCCTCCATCAACCAGGAAGGCCACGGAGGGCAGGGGAGAGTCAGATTGTGGCTGGGGTGAAAAACTGGCTAGCAGAGCCCCCCCATGATCACCTGTTGCTATAAAATTGAGTCTGTGCACACATGGGCGTGGTTTCAGCTCCCGCTCTGAAGATACTACACATGAAGCACAGAAAGGAAATTTAAGTGAAGCATTTACTTCTATTCCCGGAAGAAAGAGTTTCTAAATTACTTGCACAGGGGCATGGGGTGGGGGCGGGGGGGCGTGTGTGGCACTGAATGGATGCGTCTATATTCACAATTAGATGCCAGCCCCTCCTGAGCTGTGCCCGACTCCAGGACCACGCCAGCCGGAGAGGGTGCCACCCCGCCCCTCAGGGTGGGGCAGCACAGTGTTCCCCGGAGCCTCCCAGCCCTCAGCCGCCCTGCTGGCCACCTCCATGGCTGCCACACAAACACCTGTCCCGGAATTTCAGGTGAACCTCAATTTCCCCACCTGAGGGACAGAGGCGGCTCCCAGCTGCGTGGCCTGCTCTCTTCTTCCACCCACCCTCACTCTGGTCCCAGTAGGGGTGGAGGCTGCAGACGGAAAACCCTCAGTGGGAAAACAAGTTCTGCACCTTCCTGCCACCTCCCTCAGCTGTGGGCTTGGCATCTGGCCCTGATTTCCCCAGAAGGGTCTCCCCCATTCCCCAGAACCCACCAGGGCATCTCCAGGTGGACAAAAGGGGAGCGCTTGGAGGGAAGCAGTTGGAGGTTCAAAGACTGGCTCTGGGCACCTGCTAGCTCAGTGGTGACCTTAAGAAACTGACTTAACATCTCTGCCCTGGTTTTCCCCACCTGCAAACTGGGAGTGGGGGGGGGGGGAAACGGCCCAGCGGGAGGCTCCCAGGAGAAGGTGCGCACAAGCGCTAGTGCTCACCAAATGCTCCATCACCCGGATTCCCAACCTGGACCCTTGCAGACTCCTAGAGAAACCTGGCTCTTGTCCCTTCTCATCCTCCCTCTTCGTCCTTATATCCAGGCCAGACTCCAGGGAGCGGTGGCCAGCAACAGGGAGCAGGCGCTAGAATTTCTAACTGATTCAGACTGAAGCACAGAGGTGGCTGGAGACTTTTTCTGAAATTGTGGTAAAATATACAGAACACAATATTGATTGTTTTAACCCCTGTTCAGTGTAGAATTCAGGGGCTTTCAATACGTTCACCATCACTGTGTGGTGTAACCATCACCGCTATACCCCAAATGTTTTCATCCTCCCCAACGTAGAGCTTCCCAGCCATTACGCAATACCTCCCAGCCCCTGGGAATCTCCGTTCCGCTTCCTGTCCCTGTGAATTTGCCTCTATTAGAAACCCTGGATCAGTGGAATGACAGTATTTGGGCTGCAGCCTGGTCAAGCCCCTTCCTTTCCTCTGCCTGTCACTTTTCAGGCTGGTCTCTGCTGCTGAGACACAGTTAAGTTAAAAGCACACTCTTCACCGCTACCCCCCACAAACACACCTATGGAGCTTGGGAGGGGGCAGCGTCCCCTTCCTCAAACCTGTAACTGGCTGCCACCCTTGATCCAAAAGAGAGCTTTATTTTGGGGGGGTCTCCCCCAGGGCCAGATGCCCCCCACGAACCCCCATCTGAGTTCTGAACTTCAGCCCCAAATTAGCAGTGTATTTAGGACCCAGGTTTGGCGGGGAGTGTATAGTCCCTGTATACACCAGCTCTAGGCTGCCCTTTCTCTGGAACCCAGGGGCGGGTCCTCAAAGCCCCCTGCCCTGCCCGAGATCGGCCTCCACGCAGGTCCTCACCGCCCCAGACCTAGGAGAGCGGCTCCCCGCCGCTGGGGGGCGCAACGGAGCCGCCGCGGGGGCCCAGAGATCCACCAGCCGGGCCTGGGCTCAGCCAGTCCCGCCCGCTCAGGGAGGCGGGAGACCGTGCGTCCAGGCGCCGGGGACCTTCACGCGACGAGGGGGCCGCCCTGGCCTCCGAGCGCCCCGGGAGTGACGCTGGCAGAGGCGAGGGGAGCCGTCCTGACTCCTCCCCAAACTTTTCCCGCCCGCCCGCTTGGGCGCTGAAGGCGAAGGGCGCAGTCCGGGGGTGGGGAGGTGGAATTCGGGGTCCCCAGCGCGGGCGGAAGGTCTGCGCCCTCGCAGCGGGGCGGAGGACCGGTGGATTTTCGGCACGCACGGGCCTCGGCCCCTCCCAGCGCAGCCCCAGGGGCGGGGACCCCCTCGGGAACCGCAGGGCTCGTGCCTTGCCGCCCGACGTGGCCCCCGCCCCGCGCGGCTCCCGGCCGCGAGCCCCACTCACCGGGCGCGGGCGGCTGGGCCGACGGACGGGCTGCGGCGCGAGGCGAGGCCGCCGGGCTGTTCCGAAGCTCTGCGCAGGGACTGCGCGCCCTCCCTCCGCCCTCTCGGGGGCGCGGCGCCTCCTCCCCGCGGCCCCCTCCTTCCCGATCCCGCCTCCCGGGGCGGGATGTCAGGAGCGGAGAGCGGAGTGGGCGGGACCGCAGGCGGCGGCTGGGGGACCCCGGGGGAAGGCCGCGCGCGGCCCGGGAGCGCCCCCGGCCCGCCCGCGCGCCTCGGGCCAAGTTGGGGGCGGAGTCGGCCGCGCAGTTCTGGGATCGCGGGAGGCCCGGGAAGCGCCGCGGAGCTGGGAATCCCTTCGCCGTCCGGGCCCCTGCAGATCCCCAACTCCCTCCGCTCCCCTTTCTTCACGTCCCTTCGGGTGAGGGTTAAGAACAAGGTTCTGGAATCCGGCGCCCAGCTTTGGAGCCCTTCTCCGTCCGGCACTTTCCTTAACTTTGTGATCTTGTCCTTGATCTTTCCTGCCTCGGTTTCCTCTAGTGGACATGGGAGTCACACTAGGACCTCTTTCCTGGATTTGTTGTGAGACCTGAAAGTGATAATATAGGCACGTGCTGGCACAGTAAGTGCTCAACACATGGTAGCTGTTGTTATTTTTATTGTCTGACATAGTCTCTGGCCTTGCTGGAAGGTAGCAGGGCAACCGGGAACCAATTCTTAGGTCTTCTGCGGAGTCCCCCCATTCCCGGGCCCTTACACACGCACACCCTCACGCAAACCACTACCCATATCTTTTGAACCCGCAGTCCTGGAATTTCTTGTCCCTGAAAATGACATCAAAAGACAAGGAACTGCCTTTCTTTCCAGCCCCAGTTTGCCCATCTGGAAACCGAGAGGGCTCATCTGCCCTGGAGGCTGCTGGGAGGATAGGGAAGGAAGCCAGAGGGGCCTGAGCCCCATGTATGAGGAGGTGGGGGACGATTTAGTGTCTTAAAAATTTGAAGAATTTCCAGATGTTAGGGCCACAACATCACAGTATATTTTTAAACCTTTAATTTAAGGTTACTATTTGCACACACCCCAAAATGCAAGACAATAGACTTGTGGCACCGACTAGACTTAAAAACCTTTTTTAAGAAACATGAATTTATTGCACAGGGGCTGGTGGGGCTGAGATGCCATGTTTGAATTTTCTGATGCCCCTCTTTTTTCAATCCTGCTAGGGAGCTCTGTGAGGGGAGAAGCTCCTTAGGTCTAAATTAAAAAACCAGACTCCTTAGCTGTGAATGGAAGGGCACTGGAAAAAATAAATGTAAGTGTTCGAGTGTTGTGTATTTTCCTCGGTCCTTGTCTTCCCTGTGACAAAGAATTGAAGGGCAAAGCACAGTTAGTGAAGCAGAGTAAAGTTTTTTTTTTAATATAAACTATTCATGTATTTAAATTATTTCTATTTGTTTATCAATATTACATTTTGGGGATATCTGCTTTGCAAAGTGAAGTCTATTTAAGAGTACTTGAAATAAAAAAAGATAAAAATGCATCATACATGGTGAAAGGATGCAACCTGTTATGCATCGGATCCTGAGGTCAAGTTACTTATAGGCAGAGGGATCAGTGATTTCTGAGGCCGTGTTGAGAAACAGCATCTGTCTATGTTTTAAAACTTGCAGTAATTCTTACCCAGATTCAGTTCTCTTGTATGATCTAAAGCATTTTCTGAGTGGCTGAAGGACTTCCTTACTACAGTAGGGACAGTCACCAAATCTGATGTTGAAACTCCTTCTACTAGTCAGCAGTCCTCTCAACCACTCGTACAAGCATATTTGATGGAAAGGCTGTCCACGCTGAGCATTATCACACACCTGATCCGGAATGGCCCCATCAAGTTGATAGGCATAACAAATTCCACAATCCATTGAAAAAGCAGATTTTTCCAGGATAGCACGAGCTGGAAAATCAACTTCTAAAACATCTTTCAAATTTCGTAACAGACTATTTTCTGGATCCCGCGGTCAGCTCCACAACAGCAGCACCCGGGAAGCATAGTAGGGTGCTGGGGGTCTACCTCTATATTTATTGAAGCATTCGTTCCGAATGCAAACCTGTGTGCTGTCGCACTCCGTGTAGTTTTTCTGGCTCGAGTACCCAGGTCTTCTCATCGATTTCATCCATTACATCCCAGAACACCTTCAGTGATTCTAATGCTGCCAAGAACTGGCTATGAATGCCAGTTAGGGAGCTCTGAAATAGAAAATTCACTGAAGAGTCCAAAGGCAGAATCGAGGAGTCAAAAGAAACCATCTGCAAACTGTGGTGTCCAGGAAAAAGGAAATGAAACAGGAAAATCCACAAAACAACCTGGTGATTCTGCAGGGTACTTCGCCTTCAACTCGAGAGTGATTAGATGCTCTCTACCAGAAGCATCTTTGGCTTTTAACTTGATGGTACTGAGGTAGGTATCCACATACACAAGCTTATCCCAACCAAGAGTTCCTGTCTCTTCAATAATGCTTGAAGGAGGAGAGGAGGAAGTGGAGCATATACCTCTTGTTTATTCTTTAAGGCAACTTCCAGAGCAAATGAACTCAATCAACTCTGTTGCCACCTCTAGATCTAACAAAACCATCTTTAACTCCATCATAAAGGTCATTAGATCAGAAGAGTGCTGCATTCTCTGTTGTACTATTTGATGGTATCCATTAAGTATTGTTCTCAGTTGCCAACTACCTAATAATCTTGCATTCTTCAACTGTAAATCTTCAGGCAACAATATTCTAAGGTGGAAATCTCTTCCTTTCCAAGAAAAGACAGGTCTGTTTCAATGCTAAATTGTTTTAAAACAACCACTTTTTTCTTTCCTCTTCAGGAATTTCTCCTTACTTCACAAATCAAATCAGTTGGTCATGTGTTACATTTTATAGATAGAAGGTATTGCTAACAATATGACGCACATTACAAGTTGCAGGTGGTTAATTTGGGTGTGGTTTTACCAGCTGTCCTCCAGAATTTCATAATTTTAAAAGACAAAAAGGAAAAACCAGTATGTACGCAGGTCGAGGAGGGGTCACGATGTTGAGTGGAAGAGGAAGCAGAGTAAAGTTTTATTTAAAGTTACTTAAAGAGAGAAAAAGTGCAGCAGGCCACCTCAGCAAGGAGAGGCACCCTGAAAGGTTGGAGAGAGAAAGTTTAAGATTAAAAGGTTACACACTTAGAAAGTGTGGGTGACCTCAGAGAGAGGAGTGCCCCAAAAGGTTGGGGGTTCCTCCTTTTAAGGATTCTTTAGGAATGGGACTAAGGCCTGGGGGTGCAGACCTGTTAAGTGGTCTTTGAATACTTAGAATTAACTTAACACAAGGAACTTCCTGCTCTGATTTCTCCCTGGGAGCCCTGGTTTCTTGGTCTGGGAGCATATCAAACAAGACCGCCTGCCCAGCCCCCAAGGTGGGCTGAGTTATTGTCTGTTTGCTAAAGAGTTAGTTAAAAATCTTACTTCTTAACTTCCTGGGTATTAAAATACAGTCTTTAAGATGGAATCCTTCTTGCCTTTTACTATGTTGTTTATGGATGGGTCTGCATGCTAAATTAGTTGCCTTAGGTTACAAACTAACTACTTGATTAAGGCTCGAAGGAGAAAAAAAACTGCATGTAGGTAAAGGTAAAAAAATAAGCTGGGCCTGCATAATTAACACAATAAAGACATGGGCTGTGCTGAGGTACCCTCCTTTCTCTGGAACAAGTTGCTGGCCAAGTTGCTCCTGGCATTTTGAGCTTTAATTGATTAACTCTAGGTCTTTTTAGTGGATTTTCCTGGCCTTTTTCTCTTTCCACCCTACTTATATCTATTTTCCTGCCTAACATAAGGAAAGCAAAACAATTCTACCTAGATGTTCTTGGGCAACCAAACTTTCTTTTTCAAAAAAATTTCAATCAAAGTATAATTGATGTACAAAATCTATTCGTTTCAGGCATACATCATAGTGGTTTGGTATTTTTATACCTTACAAAATGATCTCCCCACTAAGTCTGGTTACCATCTGTTACCACCCAAAGTTATTACAATATTATTGACTATGTTAGAAAAAGCATAAAACCTAAATGTGATTTATTCCCACCAGGAGGTTTAAACATTTTAACAGTAAGGTATTAACAAAGGGCCACGTGGTGGAAAATATGCCAGGAAGCTGCTCAGGCTGAGAGTGGGGGTGGGCAGGGGGGGAATTGGTAAGGACCTGGCTATACCTGTTTGAGTTTTTTAAACCTACCGCTGAAATTAAGACAAGTGTAAAAGAAGGTCCAATATGGGTATAATTGGCTTAGGCGATGTCTGGGAAAGATTGTGAACCCTGTAGTACTCAGCCAATGAGGAACCAGGGAAGGGACTGGCATACTAGGGAATAAATTACTTGGTGCCAACTGCCTCAGGTGTGCCTGCCTGCATACCAGATACACCATCTTCCAAGAACCGTCATTAAGCCTCACTCTGCTGTTCTCTTTGTCTCTGTGTCCGCTTATTGAGTTTGGACCAGTGAGTGTGTTTCTCACAACTATATTCCCTATGCTGTATATTACCTCCAGCGACTTATTTATTTTATACCTAGAAGTTTGTACTTCTTGATCTCTTTCCCCTTCCCCCGCCACTTCCACCCCCTCCTCCCTTCAAACCAAACTTCTGAGTCAAGGCCTGAGCACTCTTTCTTTACAAGGAATATTATTCTTTCATTCATGCAATACACAATTGCTGAGCACCTACTATGTGCCACGCGTTATAATGACTGTTGCCCTTGTGGGACTTAACTTGGTGCCAAGTGCTGTTCTGAGCGTATCATGTGTGTTAATCTGTTAAACTCATTCTATAACCCCTGAGGTGGGTGCTTTCATCAGATGGGCAGACAGAGGTGCAGTGAGGTAGAGAAACTGGTGGAAGTTGCACAACTAGAGAGGTTGTTATGGGCTGAAAGATGTCCCCCCAAATCATATTTTCAAGTCCTAACCCTCGGGATCTCAGAATGTGACTGTATTTGGAGATGGGATCTTTAAAGAGGTAATTAAAGTCAAGATGAGGTCATTAGGGTGGCCCTATTCTACTACGACTGGCATTCTTATAAGAAGAGATCAGGATGTAGATGTGTGCGGAGGGAAGACCCTGTGGAGACCCTGGGAGAAAACGGCCGCCCGCAAGCCCACAAGAGACAACCCTGTGATACCCTGTCTGCCCAGAAGCTCTCCTAGCAAGGAGATAGGCTGTTCCAGGGCCTGAAAAATTAACCCTTGTCTCACCAGCTTTCTCTCCTGTCAATGCCAAGTTCACTATGCCCATCCCAGGAGTTTGACACACTTGGCCTTGCTGTCCTACAGGTGGAGGCTCCACATTGCCTTGATGACAGCATCTATCCTCCACCCAATGGATGGACTCACACAAAAAATCTTCCCTAGCGGCAGAGAGATGGAATCCCAGTACAAGACTATTCAGTTGAGCCGGTGATGCTCTCCAGGAGCCCTCCATCAGCCAGGATGACAACTTGGGTGTCAGGAAACCCAGGGTTTAATTGGATGCTCAATGACTATGACCATGTTTTGGTTAAGAAATTAACACAGTATTTCTCAAGATGTGGTCCACACGCCACTAGCATCAGTCCCTTTGCAGCTGCGGAGTGGGGAAAGAGCTTGGTAAATATGCAGATTCCTGGGCCCCACCCAAGACCTCCTGCATCAGCCTCTCTGGAGGTGGGGCCCAGGAATCTAGATGGTTAATAAGTTCCTCAGATGATTCATGTGTTTCCACCTTTCAGAATCTCTGGGCTCCTGTATTCGCTTCCTCCTCAGTCCTTGTAGCTTTTATTTCCTTTTGTGTCAGTTCTATTGTGTGTATGTCTTTGATCCTAAGCCGCCTTATATTCCTTTGGAAGCCACGTGGTGAATGCAGGAGGCTTCGTACCAGACTCGGTGTTCTAGGGAAGCACGCCTGCCCGTTGATGCTCTCCCTAAAGAGTCCACCATCACAGTGCAGCCACATCGACACTGCCCAGTGAACCCTCCCCACCCACCCGGGTTGCCTGAGTCCAGCCCATTCCCAGTGACTTAGGAAACAGCTGTCCCCTTGGACACTCCAGTGGATCGAACCACCCGGAGAGAAGCGCCCATTTCCCCCATCCCCAGGCTCTTCAGACCTCTCTATAATGTTATTTTCTCTCGGAAGGGACTTCTGTGTCTGTTGGGTTATTGTTCTCTAAGACCCAGTGTCGTGCTAAGGTGTGAGTGGAATCTTAGATTCCAAGTTACTGTCATTTCTCACCACCAGTTCCTCTGCCTGAATCCACCCTCCTGATCCTTGACCTTTTCCACACAGTAGTCATCAGACCATGTCATCCCTTTCTCTCACTTTCTCTCTCTTTTTTTGGTTTATGCAACTTCATTGAAGAAAAAGAAATCATTTACTAGGCAAGCTACTGGTTGATCATTCACCCACTGGCAACTTGCATCATGTATTCAGTGTTGCATTAAACGATGTATTGGAAGACGGATGAACTAATAGCTCCAAGCCTCTTAGCAATTTAAGCGAAAAACGTGAAACATTTGAGACGCTGTTTTGGATTCCATTTCCATTCTCTGTGGAACAAGAGCAGGCATTCCGTTACTGACATGCCTAAAACATCGCATTTTCTGCTCTGCTGATGCTGTCAGTTTGGTGCCAGTTCTCTAGCCCCATCAGGTCATGAACAGAAAGTATATCGTGGAACCTCAGATCTCTAAGGTGGAAGAGATATTGCCAGAATAAAGCTGCTTCCTTTGACGTGGTAACTGAACCCATCTCAAAGGATTCCTTCAGCACAGGTGGGGAATGGCCCTTCAACAGTGGCCCCTAGAGTGAGGCCTCGGACTCTACGTTAGCCCGGCCACCTTCCCTGACCTCGTTCTTGCTCTCCCCTTTCTAGCCACACTGATTTCTTTCAGATCCTCCTACCCACTACCTTCCCAAGGCCTTTGAATGTGCTGCTTCCTCTCCATGGGGCCCTCTCCCTTCCCCTTTGACAAGCAAACTCCTAGTTATCCTTCAGGTCTCAGGTCTAACTCTGCACCACCACCACTTCCTCAGGGAAGCCCTCTCCGATTTCTCAGCCTAGCTCAAACCCCCTCACCTTAGGCTCATGAAGCACCAGCCTCCTCCTCCTTCATGGCACCTTATCCCCAAGGACTTGCATTTCATTCATTAATTCATTCATCAAATATCGATTCCAGTGTCCCGGCCTCTTGTCTCATAGTTTGGGCACTAGAGTTCCTAGCTGGGAGAGGTGAGGAGGTGAAATCCAGCCTACAGACTATTCACCCACCCATAGTCTGGCGTGGGGTTGTATCCGCTTGGAGGAAGGGGCTTTTTTTTTCCTTTGCACAAAGTTACCATCTTTATGCCAAGCTGTCTGCACTGAAAAGATATTTTCTAAATCAGTTCAGAAGGGGCATCTTCTTTCCAATTTTCATAAGCCACCAGAATAACACCTTTTCGATTGACCACCCACTATGTGTCAGACATCAGTGAAAAAGCCATGGGCAAGAGAGATACAATCCCTGGTTTTAGGAGCTTGTGTTCTATTGAGGAGTGAAGAAAATGGGTGAGAAAGCACATAAATAAAAACCTTAACAATATAATTGCAGGTTGTAAACAGTATTATGGGAGAAAACCCCTCTCCTGAGCACCTACTCTGGGCAGGTTGCTGGAGGCTGAGACTGCTGTCCCCGGGGCTACCACCTCTCAGGAGTGTCATGCGGGGGGGAGCAAACAGGAGCAAGCAGAAACGTGCTGTGTCCAGAAGGATTTTAATCCCACCTAAAGAGAGAATTTCAGACTGCTCGGGTATAAGGACTTGAAGACCAGGAGTCTCATTTGCCCAGAATGGCTGAGACAGTGGACATGCATAAAGATCCACAAATCTTAGCAAGCAAAGCAAAACAGACCCCGAATCTGTCAAGAAGGGTAAGGAGTGGAACCAATCACTTCCATGAGGTCACGGGGTTTGGCCAGGTCTGCCACCGCTCTATTCCCAGGGCCCAAACAGAGGCTCCCAGGGAGGGTCACGCTAAGTATACTTCAAGCAGGTGATGGCAAAAATATCATTTCCCTGAGCAATTGTTTGGCAGAAAGGAAGGAAGGAAGGAGAGAATATTATTTTTGAGAAATTAAGAATATTGAGAAAAGCACAGAAGCTGCTCTCATAGCCTGACGGAATCATATTTATAATTGTGCTCAAGATCCCAGGAAAATGAGAGAAACTCCGGGACACTATATTAAGAACAAGAGTTTTTTATTTCTTTTCCTTCTCCTTGAGTGTGCCATTGTACTCCGTCTTTTCAGAAGATGGGCCAGGAGAGCTGGCCACTAGCCACCTTGCCATGCTGGGAGGCACCTGGACTTTCTTTTCTGACCAGTGGACAACATCCCGTGGGCCCTCCTGGGCTCTAGACATTTTAGGCAGTAATGAGGCTGGTGGTGGAGCGCAAACTCTCTCTCTTGCTGTTTCTGACTGTATTTCAAGGAAATTCAAATCTGGGAGAGCTCGGCAGCTCTAACCCTGCGGTGTCAAACCTCTTAATAAAAACTGGGAACTGTACTTAAGCAGCCAGATGTTCTTGGTCTCAGTGGCAAACATTTCTCTAATGGGAAAAACCCAGATACAATCTCTTATGTTTGTCCTCCTTACATGTGAGCTCTTTAAACGCCCTGAAAGCCCAGCACAGCAGGATTATGATCTGTCTCCTCAGAGGTTGGGAAATTCTGTGGCGGCTGGTCGTGGCAATTAGTCAAACCTCTTTGTCATAAGTCAAATGGACAATATTTGTATTGTGAATTCTTCTACTTGCCGGAAGTGTAACGACAGGGAAGAAGCAATGAGATCCAGGGCTCCGAGCTTTGAGCTGGAGGACACGGGGGCTTGTTTCTCTGCTGGAAACCATTGCCCCCATCCCTCCAACCCCGTCTGTGGAGGTGGGCGACAAGCAGGGAATGGTCCCTTGACGGGGCATATTTCTCAGATCCCACTCTAGGAATTCCGGTCTCTTGGCTGTTCATACAGTAGGTACTGTGGGCTTTCTGAGCTTTCTCCCGTACGGCAACGCACACAGCTAGCTCCGCCTCACCTGAAGTTCCATCTGATGGCAGGGCATTTGGTTGGCAAAGGGGGAGTTTTGACCCAGTGTTAGTTTCTTGTAACTTTCAAACTTGGGATTTTCCTGGGTTGACCTCCTCTGAGGATCCTGCTCCGTCTAGATGAGTAGCCAAGAGAAGATGTTGCTTATGAGGGCTTTGGACGTGCTCGCTATATTCCTACATCCAGAAGCATTTAGATCGGAAAGCCAAATTCAGATAGAAAATAACCACCAGTTGATTTTCAAAGGAAATCCAGGATGTAATTGAACGGTGGTTGGTAAAATCTCTGACATGTGGCAAGATTAAACTCACCCACCATCATGTAAGTATATATTAATGATACCAAAATAAATAAATAAATAAATAAATAAACTCACCCACCAATCAAAGGCGGGTTTCGACGACTGAATCAGATTCTTATTTGATCCATTCCCATCCCGACTTCATGGGTTTAGATCACATTTTCTTTTAGATCTCCATTTTTCTGACAGGCGCCCACCTATTCTTAATTACCTGTCCTGCTATAACTCTAAATTCTGTTAGGCTGCCTTAAGGTGGGGGACCAGATTTGCCCCAACCACGGACATCCCTAGTCATTCCTTCTGAGAACATTAAAGAGTCAACAAGAGCAGCTTATAAGAAACTGGCAGAACCTTAAACCATTCAAGCCAGAGGACACACAAGACATGACTGACTTCGCCAACCACCTTCTCTACCAAACCCCGAATCAACCCCCCCTCCCAGTGGTGCGTCCCAGAAGGGAGTTCTGCAGGTCCCCTAGGGTAGCTCTGCTCCCCGTGGCTTTCATTTTCTGGGACCGACGTGCTACCAGAGGTATATTCTGCTTATGAAAACGGCAAAACACAAGAGGGCAAGCCCTCCACCCAAGCGTATTCCTCGCTTTTGCATGCGTCAGGAGTACTAATATCTCATTGGCTAAAGACAGTCACACGGCCTGGCTCAAGGTCAGAGGGGGAAGTGTGCTCTGCTCCCACGAGGCTATGGCCGGGGTGTGGATGCCTTCTACTCTACACACCATACTGGGGGTGGGGGTAAAATCAGGGCCCATAATGCAACTGAACACACTCTTTTCCCCCCACACCATGTTGAGGTTTCAACCTTATTACTGAAACACCAGGAGTGAGGATACAAGTGGGTATAAAGCATGTGTCTGCCTCGGATCTTACTGGAGAGGGAGGAGTATATTTAAAGAGACAAAACAAAGGGGTGCGAATAATTGGTGAATGGCACAGGCAGGTGGGGCTCCGGAAAGGGTTTGGAAACAAGAGAAAAGAGCAACGGATCCGTTCCTTTCTCTGGGCCCTGGAGAGGCATCTTGGTGTCTGGCCAGGTTCTTCCCAGTTGGGCCCCGCCCCGCCAGCAGGTGCACAGAAGGTGATTTTAGGTAATACAGGGAGGAGGCATCGCCCAGCTTCGAATCAGGGAGTGAGAACAAGATTCCCTTTTCCAATGATCTTGCCATAGTTCTGATTCAAGTATCCTTCTATGCTAGTGTCTCTAAAACCTGTCTTATACTCCATGATCTCCTTTTTAAATAGACTGTCAGCCTTACGTTCACAGACTGTTCCAGGCAACAGTCTCTGGTTAGGATGTACTCACATGGGTTTCTTTGAGGAGTGTTTACATATGTAAGTTTGTCTTTTCTGTTTGGTGGATAGCACTGGTTTCCCGTTTACCAGGATGATATAGGGCTTCCTTTTAAAATTAATATAGTTAAATAAAGAGTGGATTAAAAAAATATTAAGTGAATACTAGTTCAGGTAGAATATAAGTATGGCAGAAGTTAGTGTTTGATCATGTAGTTAACATATGGTAAGTAGTGATGTAGTGGGAATGCAAGAGCTTAGATAGTTTAGGTTCAAGCCCGTGCTCCGTCCACCTCAGAGGGCTTTTGAGCAAGTTATTCAAGAAGCTTCTCTGTCCCAGCAAAGACAAGGACAGAGGAAAATACACAACGCTCCCCCAAAACTTATATTTATTTTTTCCAGTGCCCTTCCATTCACAGCTAAGGAGTCTGGTCTTCAATTTACAGCACTGAGAAAAGATTCCTTTTAAAATAAGATTATTTAGGTCAAAAATACAAGTTGATTTTTTTTTTTAATGTAGTCACATCAAGGACCAGCAGCCTTTTTCTGTAAGGGGCCAGACAGTAAATATTCCTGGCCCTGCAGTCATTGAACTCATAGGGTCTCTGTCCCAGACACTCAAGTCAATCTGGAAATGAATGGATGTGGCTGGGCTCCAATAAAACTTTACTGACAAAAGCAGGCATGGGATCAAATTTGGACCCCAGGCCAACATTTAACAACCTCTGACATAACAGTACAGGTACTGAAGTGGCAGAGACAACGAAGGTGGTACAGGGATGTCCAAAGTCATGGAGCCTTGTTCTAGAATAAATCTGGGTGATCAGGGACCGTGACAGAAGAAGAGGGAGTGAATCTTGGGGCCTCTTCCCGCATGCAGCCCTCAGGCCCTTTCCTGGCACTTCTGTGGATCCTGCTTCTCTGCGGCCCCCAGAACAGAAATCACAGGATCCCCAAGAAATGTTCCAGAAGGCTGTAATATCTCCTGCCTTTCCTCCGTCCATTATGTCCACTGCCCGCCCATCTAATGCTGGATATACGTGCTCTCCGCAGACATAGAGGGGCCCAGGAAGCCCCTCCGAGTCAAAATTTGCCCCTCTGACATCCCGCCCTGGGCTGTACAGAGAATATTCCTTTGGGTTCTCAAGTGGTCACAGATTAAAATGTAAATATTCTTAGATGGGGAACCCCATTACGCTATTACAGTCATCATCCCATTAGCTACAGTCAGCCATTAACACCTTAGCTAGAGCCGTTGTCTTCCAGCTCTCCAAAGGGGCAGGATAGAATACAGAACCAGAAGGGTCCAGAGGAGTGGGGCCCATTCCTACATCTCCTAGGCGAGGAAAGTGAGACTCAGCCAGAAGGAAGAGCAAGACTCAGGGGCCAAGATTGTGTTCGGTGTTTCCCCTAGGCTCCTCCTCCTCACGCGACTGTAGCGAGCCTGTACCGAGCGCTAAGCACCTTGCATGCCCTAGCTCATTTAATCCTCACAGCAACTCAAGGAAGGAGGTGCTGTGGTCCCCATGGTACAGACGGGGAAACCGAGGGTTAAGTAGGAGGCAGAGCCGAGACTCCAAGGCTTTGGTGGTTCCAAACTCTTCGTGACCACCCTCAGCCCTGTTATTACCCCCACTGAAGCATCTCGCCCTCCCCGGCCTCTTCCTTCATCCACTGCTCCTGCCCGCTCCTCTCCAGCCCTCGAGGGCTTCCTCCTTGCCCTCCACCAGATGGTGAGAGGCTCTCAGAAAGCCCTGCTCAAATGACGCTGGCTGGAGGGACGCCAGGGAATCTCTGGGTCTCTTGGGTTGATGGTCCCAAACCCAGAGTCAGTGCCGATGGGCTGGAGAGGTGTTGGGAGACCAGCGGTCTCCCCGAGCGCCTCCCCATCTCCAGGGTCGGGGTGTCCCAGTTCCCTGGCTGGCCCTCTCGGCAGCCCACACCCCATACTCACCCAACCAGTTGGACCACACCACCCACATGCCAGCTGGATCCGTTGGGATGGGCGCATGGCAGGACCCAGCTCGCCTGCTGGCTGCCCTGCCAGCCCCCACCTCCCGGGCGTCCCAGCTCCAGGTGGGCGAAGCCTCTGCCATCCGCACTCGGGGGGGCTATGGGTTTCTCACAAGCAGAGGCCAAGACTCTTTCCTGGAAGCTTGGAAAGGAGAAAGGGAGGTTTATGGCCAGGATTCCCGGCCTGGGGGTGACTTGGCGTACAAGTGTGGGAAGTGACCCCCAAGTCCAAACCCATGAGCTGGAGACGACCAGGTTGAGTGAGCTCTGCTGTGGCCACCCCTCTCCTCGCTGGGCCTCAGTTTTCCCCCTTGAAAACAGGATACAGAATTCCCTCGGTGTCTAGCCCTTGGAAGTGTTCTCTACGAGGAATCCCCGGGGTTTCTGCCCAAGCCATGGTCTCTTTGATTCGCTCATTTATTCAAACATTATTTATTAAGCACCAGCCAAGTGCCAGGGGCTGTGCCAAGGCCGGGAGGAAAGGGGAGGGAAGACGCTCAGAGAAGGGCTCTTGTGGGGCTTCCGTCCCGCCAGGGGACACAGACAAATAAACCAACAAATGAATCAGCAAAGCAGCAAAGTAACCTGAGCCCTGGATGTGCGCCATGCGGAAAATACAACTGCAGGACATGGTAGACACGGACCCGTGGGGAGTGACGGGGGGGCAGCCGGGCCATCTGGGGGCCTCTGATGGAGGCTGAGAAGATGAGCAGCAGCCGGCCGTGCCAGGGAAGTTCTGGAGCTGAAGGGTCCACGTGGAGGGACTTGCCAAGTGCAAATGCCCTGGGGTGCCTGCCCTGTGAGGAGTTAAAAAATGACTGTGCCAGCAGGGGGAGTGATGGGTAAGTGGAAGGGAATGAGGTCCGTGGGGGCGGTGGGGGTTCTGAGGACTGGAGTCCTTCCCTCCACCCCCGTTCTTCACGAGGTGGCCAGAGGGTAGTTCCCAGAGGAGAACAGGCTGCTGCTGGCAGAGGAAGGGCCTGACACGGTGCCGGCAGGGAGCACAGGTGCGCCCGCCCCGGCATCTCCCACCTCCTGACCCAGATCCTTGTGCCCCTCCCTGCCACCTGAGCCCCCACCCGGAGTCTCTGTGACATGGGTTGGTGGCACTCATTTGTCACTTAATGGAATCACAAATAGGGAGAAATACCCAGGACTGTCCCATCCCCCTTGCGCTATGGAAATGGGGAAACTGAGTCTGGGTGGCAGGAAGCAGAGGGAGTCCCTCGTTCCCCCGCTCCTGCCCTCTGCAGCCTCCTTACATTCATGTGGGAGCGGCCACGAGGTCATGAAATGGATTTTCTCTGCCTTGTGCAACCACCCCAGATAAGCAGCTTGCATCACAGCTCGTTTCCCCCACAGAAAGCATAGGGAACTGGCTGTGCCTGAGTTTGACCAGCTGTGTGACCTTGGCCAGGTCACTTAACCTCTCTGTGCCTTCATTTTACTACTGCCTACCTCATAGGGTTATTGGCAGGGTAAGTGAGCTCCTGTCGTTAAAGCACTTGGAACAGTCCTGGGCATGTACTCAATGGCGGCGCATGCATCTGAAACCCCTGCCGTACCTGGCACACACTACCTGTTCTGAAATTCTTCATCAATTTCTTTTGTTCATTTGTTCAGCCAACCCTTCCTGAGCCTTTGCCAGGCCTAGGAGCTCACAGAGAACAGGCCAGACAAGGTCCCTGCCCTTGAGGAGCTTAGTTTCTAAGGGTAGAAATAGACAAAAAAAATAAACAAGACACCTTTAATATTGGTAAGTGTTGGGAAGAAATCAAATAGAGTGACAGAGTGACAGAGACAGTGATTGGGGAGGGGTGCTGTTAGGCAGGGGGTCTGGGAAGGTCCCTGAAAGGTAACAGAACAGATGAATGCCCTGCTACAGGAGTATTTCATGTAGAGGGCATACATCGCAAGTGCAAAGGCCCTGGGGAAGAAGGAGCTGAGTGTGTCTGAGGAGGAGGAGACTGTTGTGACTGGGCCGAACAAGGGAGAGAGTTGAAATCTGAGGCAGGGCCTGCACTGAGCAGCTCTGAAGCTGGGGTAGGAGTCGGAATGACCTTCAGGGCAACAGGAGGCCCACAAATGGGGAGTGATCCATCCAACTCAGCTTCCCCGAGGCCACCCTGCCTGCCGTGAGAGAAACAAATGGGAGAAGGCAAGGCTGCAAGGGGGAGGCCAGTTTGAGGCTCTTAAGTGAGAATAGAGACCCCTCCCCAGACCCCCACAGAGCATTTAGACGCACCAGCGCTACCACCACCACAGGCCTGTGCGGCAACCGGCAGCCTGGTCCATGTCTGTAGGGCTGCACAGTTCTAAGGGGGGACGAGGCCCCCACATCCTGGAATCAGGCCCAGAACCCTCCTGCAGGCCCAGCCCGCGGCCATCAGCCCTGCCCGGGCCCCATCCTCCAGGAGTGCCCACGGCAGAAATCCGGCCCTGCCCACCCTGGGTTGTGCTCTGATAAACTCCCTGAAGGGGAAGCCGTTTGTTTGGAAGGAAATGGTGCAGAATGAGGCAGCAGCCACGCTGAAAATAGGGCCGGGGCCTGTTTCCAGGGCTGAGCTGGGAGCGGGAGGGCTGAGACCCCAGTGGCGTGGAAGCCTGATTTCAATCAGGCACCTGCTCCACGTGGTCCCGGAGGTTCACCAGGTTTCGTGGAACGCCACGTCTGCAGCACGGCGCTAAGCCGTCCGGGACCCGGTGGCTCTTAGTCCTCGACCCGCCAAGTGGGCTCCGAAGGAAGATCACCGTCCCCTGGAGGGGGCTTAGGGGCTGACCCAGAATGCAGGCATTGTCTTGCCCCCACCCCCATCCCACCCGACATACTGGGGGACAGGACAGGGTGTTGGGAATTACAATTGCCTGACTGTACACTGGCAGCCCCTGAGGAGATTTTACAAGATGCTCCTGCCAAGACCTCACCTCCAACCAATTCAGTTAGGCTCTGGGGTGGGGACAGAGCCAGGTATTTAAAAAAAAAAAAAAAACCCCAGGGGATTCTCATGTGCAGTCATGGTTGAGAACCCCTGCTTTAGAAAGTTTCTTAGCCCTGATTGTCTCAGTCTCCCAGGCAGGTTTTCTAATAAACCCCTCTCTGGGCCCCACCCTGGACCAATGAAACCAAGATCACTGAGGATGGGATGCAAGCCCTGTATTGTTTTAAAAGCTCCCCCAGGTGATTCTTAAGAGCAGTCAGGGTGGAGGACCTCTGATGGTCCAGTCTCCCTGGTGTACAGAAAGAGAGACCGAGGCCCAGAAAAAGAGGCCCCTGATGGTTTTATGCTGCAAAGTTTGTGGGCATCTGTTACACGGCCATAGAAAACCAATATCCACTTAACTACACCGGAAGGGGCTGCAGCGTCCTGACCCTCAGCCCTCAAAACCAGGTTCCTCCCAAAGCACCCAGAAAGGAGAACCCCAAGGAGAGAGAATGAGGATGCTGTCGGAGGCCTGTTGCCAAAAAAGGGCCAGCAGACAGATCAGCCAGGGGCTCGGGACACCCACTGGAGACAGTTTGGATCCATACTGTTCCTCAGACCCCACCCCATGCCCGGGAGGGAGGAGCGTAAGCCTCCCCTTGCACTTGGGAGGTGGGACGCCTGGACCCCTCCAGAAGGCGCAGAAGCAGAGAGGCAAGGCCAGCCTTAAACGTGGGCCCTGCACATGGTTTCTTCTTCTGCTATTATTCCTTCTTTCTTTCCTTGAGGGTTTCTCGGATGACTCCCTGAGCCGTATTAAGTTGTCTAAAATCGCAACACTTTCTCCTGTGCGTGGTATATTGGCCCCATTTAATATACTGCAGCCCCAAGTCCACCCCATCCACTTCCTCGCTCATCTTGTTTTATTTCCCCAAAGCCCTCACCACCACCTGAGATCAACTGGTTCTATTATGTGTTTATTCATCATTGGTGACACCGCACCGCCCTCCAGCCTAAGAACATAGGCGCAGTGAGGCCAGGGGCCAGTGAGTCCCATCCCCATGAGGCCCTGGAGGGTCGGAAGGGGATTCTGGTAAAGAGGCGCCCCTGCAGCTAGCTGCCTCCTGGGCTTGCCCTCTGCATCCCACCCCAGCCCCCTGGGGCTCAGCTGACAGCTGCCTGGGTCTCCCAGACTTCTGCCAGGCTACACCCACTCCCTGCTGGGGTGGGGGGAACTAACAGGTCCCAGGGGAAGATTCCCTGCTCTGCAATTCTGGAGCTCCGTGCTTGTCAAAACGTTTGCCGTAAAGGACCAGTTTGCTGGTTTGGGATTGCCCATTCAGTCATCATGAACGCTTCCATAACGTACAGAAAACCCACTGTGTGCCTGCATGTTGCAGCCATGGCGAACTGCTGTAGAGATTTCCAACCCCTACTCCCTGCATGGTGCCCAGTTCTGCGAGGGCTGGGAGCCGTTTCGGAACGGCTTTGGGACCACACTGGGCAGATACACTGAGGATGGGCCAGGTGGGCGGGAGCTGGCTGCTACAAGGCCCCAGGTACCTGCCTAGAGGCTGGGTGCTGGGGTGATGGCGGTCCCATGAGGGAAGGTCCCGATGGACAGTGTGTCCCCCACAGAAAGGAGCCTGAGGTGGGCTGCAGAAAACGCTGGGAAATAGGGCAGTGGGGTGAGGGTGGGCTCCCCCCCAACCCAGAATCTCCCTCCTGGGCCCTCCCACAATTCAGGGGAAACTTCTTCAAGGGAGGCAGCATTTGGCCCTATTCTGTGCTTGTCACCACCACACCACTTTGGCCTGGAGTCCTTAAATTTCTCTCAAGATGTTTGTCTTCCACCTTCTGGCTCAGATTCCGGTCCAAGAGGAATGCGTACTAAGGTATGAAGGCGGGGTGGGAGCCCCTCACGTCTCTGGGGGCCTGGCCTGGGGACAGCTGGCTTCAGTCTGCTGGGAGCCAGGTCCCACTGACGGGGGTGGGGTGACGCTGCCACCCCGGCCCCAGATCGCCTCACCCTGCCCCTCCCGAGCTCTCAAGGAGCTTGAGACGCAGAAGAGGCAAGATGGAGACTCTCCCCAAGAGGGAGGGGGCTGCCTGCGCGCCGGAGGGCTGGCTGCCAGGGTTTCTGGACAGGGGGCTCAGGAAGGCCTCTCCGCAGCGTCTTGCACACGGTAGGCACCTGGGCGTATTTGCGGAGGCCATGCACGGTCTGCAGCTGGGTCTGGACAGACCCCTGCCCTGCCTGGCGTCACCCCCTCTCAGCCCATGGTGGCGGCATTGTTCCAATTCCTCCAGGTTTGGAATGTCTCTGTTTACCATCAATGTCAACCCACCTTGGAGAACATCCAACTCCGAGAGGCCTGCTGGGGTCTGGGGATGGGAGGGCAGGGGGACAGAGCTGAGCAGCCCACCAACGGAGCCTCCAGCCCCTTCGTGGCCCGCAATGTTGGAGACCCCTACCCAGGCCTGGGGCCACCCTGGGCGCTGGAATCGAGGAACCAGATGAGTGTCAGACAGCAGGAGTTCCTATCTGCCCAGGCTCCTAGCCCCTCTCTCCTTGCTGAATATGAGGAAGGACGGGCCCTCCTCCAGGGAGTCCCCACCTCCTTCTGTGCTTTTGATCGCACAGGCTTTCCACCTGCTACGACCTCGCCCACGTCCACCTGCCCAAACCCTCCCTGCCCGGGGGAGATCTCAGCCCTTGCACCTTTGCAGCTCAGATTTGAGTTGAACCTTTACCTTTTCCGGCCATGCTGCCTGGCGTTGAGTCCCTCATCCTCACCGCACCTCCCGTGTCTCGTCTGTAAAGTGGCTCTCACACTGGTGGCCGCCCATCGTCTTCAAATCACCTTCTGTCTCTGAGGAAATGCCTACACGTCAGCCCACACTCACTGATGTAGAAGGAGGACTTGATTTTGCAGCCCCCCTGTATCTCGGACCCAAGCACTGGATCATAAGTACATGCAGCCCTGGACTCTTGCGTGTGAATGAGGGGTAGTCGGCTCTAGACTTTGCTTTGGGTGAACATGGTGGCGGAGGCAACCATCTCTGGGGACAGTAATGGCTGGACTTGTGTGTCTGCGGGAGCTCTGTATCAGGGCAGCTGTGTTTGTTAAAGCCTCCCCCATGGTACGTGCTATCTGTAGCTATCTACCATACAAATCCAGTTTTGTCTCCCCACTCTGAATTCAGAGTGCTATCTAATTTTTTGAGGAAAAATCTTTTCTGCTTAGGTTAGCCAGAGTGGATTCTGTTATTTGCAACCAAGACCTTTAATGAATTTGCAGGGGCAGTAATAGTATCATCCACCTCCCAGGTTGCTGCGAGGATGAAATACCCCTACAGCCTTAGTGGGGAATCAAGTGGAAGAAGCCAGTTCGGCAATCTGAGACTCTGCCTTGTGTCCAGCTTCCTGGTCTGGGGGCAGTGTGCTATGCTGTGTCCCAGAGCACACCTCTCTCGCAGGCAAGTTGGTTTTCCCCACCTGAACCTTCCCTCTTCCTTAGGGAGTCCGCAGGTCCCAGCCTCAGCCTTAGTTACACTCGCCTCCCAGAAATAAAAACAGGATGTCTGCCCATTTGCCAAAGGGCCCCATCACAGGTCCATCATTGAAATAGGACTTGTTTCCTACAGGAGACAGTGCCTGGCCCCATGGGGAGGTCAGTAGAAACAGAGGGGCACTGAGACTCCCCATCCAGGGGTCCATCCCCAGTCCCAGAAACCGCTGACTGCAGTAGACCTGGGGTCCCAGGGTCCCAGCTGACTAGTGACCCAGCCCATCCTCGCCTGTGGCTCCCATGCCCTGCGTCACTTCCTGGGGCAGGCAGCTCAGCCCTGGGGGTTTCGTGGGCGCATATCTTACAACCCACTGCCACGCAGTCCCGGAATGAATGTCTCCCAACTTTTTGTTCAAGAGCTGCCCCCACATAGCCACTCTGGGCAGGGCCGGCCTCCCAGGCGTCCCCAGAGTGACACACGTCGGGGGCTGAGCCCAGGATGCTACTCGTCCTCATTTGCCTATGTTATGCACCAAAACAGGTCACCTTGAAGAAAACCATCTTTGCCTTATTCAAGGAGGTCCCTGTGCTGAATCAACAGTGTCCCTCCAAATTCATGTCTACCTGGAACCTCAGATTGTAACCTTGTTGGGAAATAGGGTCTTTGCAGATATAATTAGTAACGAAGATGAGGTCATACTGGATGAAAGTGGACTCCAATCCAGTGACTGGGGTGCTTATCAGAAGAAAGAAATTTAGACACAGACACAGGGAAGAAGGTCATGTGATGAAAGCAGATAGGCATGACAATGCCGGTCGGGAATGTCGGGGATTGCTGGCCACCACCAGATACTAGGAACAGATGCTCCCAGAAGGAACCAACCCTCCCAACACCTTGACTTCTGACTTCTGGCCTCCAGAGCTGCGAGAAAATAAATAGCTGTGTTCACCACCGAGATTACGGTGACTTGTTACAGCAGCCATGTGAGACTAATACAGTTCCTTTTTTTACTACTATGACTACAGACAGCGCAGAAGGGATTGGGGAAAAGACGGAGCTAGTGTTATTGCTCTGACCCGGGCTCTGTAGGCAAAAAAAACAAGACTCATCTCTTCCTCAACTTGCTGTTTGTAGGGAAAGGTGGCTGTCCAACAGAAATAAAACGGGAGTCAGATAGATGATCTTATATTTTCTAGTTGCTCTGTTAAAAAATGGAGAAATGTTTTTAGATGAAGTCATCTCAATTAAACCAATTAATTTAACAACTGTTCGTTTTAATTAATTGGATTACTTTTGTGAGACTAATTTTAGGAATATATTTTCTTTAACCTAATAGATGCCAAATATTGTCACGGCAGCACGCAACCAAAAGAACATGTATCAGTAAGATATTTTACGTCCTTTTTTTTTTTGATACTGTCTTCAAAACCCGGTGTGCGTTCACCCTTAGAGCGCATCTCCATTTGCACTTGCTGAATTCCAGGTGCTTGGTGACCACCTTGGGCTTGTGGCCCCATACTGGACAGTGCAGCCGATTTGATTCCTTGCTGTAAACAAAGTGTGTTCTGTTGTGAGTGAAGGGGTCATTCCCCCTCCATGCTTATGGCCCCAGCTGCCGGTGGGGCAGGCTTCTAAGTCTGACTGCTTATATGCAAGACTTTGTAGGTGATCACACCAGCTCTTCGTGTGGTAAGAGGCTGCATGGGCTGTACCCAGGTTCCCAACCCTAAACCCATTCCACCCTAAACTCTGTTTCATCCAAACCGGCCTGGCAGAGAAACAGTTTGCACACAGACCTGGCACCTGAGCTGCAGGTGAGAGGTGGGGCAGGTAGAGAGGGTGCAGAAGGGGAGGGGCTGAGGAGTCCTTAAATCCTCAGGGCCTCAAAACGCACGTGTGTGTCTTTGGACTAGATGCTCTAGGAAGGAAAGCCCTGTGTCGGGTTGTGGTGTCAAGGTTGTTTACATTAAGCTGAAGGTGGACTTGTCCACAGTCACTCAGAGACGGAGGCCTGTGGACCCCTGTCCAGGCTGTTTGCCTGTGTGGCATCCAGTTATTCCAAGTGCCCAGGGACTAAAGCCACTTCCTCCGAGTCTGGCCCCAGGGTCACCAGGGAGGGAATCCCCCGTGGAGGGGCTGGTGGAGGTAGGGGGGCAATGCTTGTTGGAACTAGTTTCCTGGGCCTCAGTGGAGTACTGAATCCCAGCCTCTGGGGACCTGAGGAATTTGCATTTTGACCACTTCCCCAAGTGATTTTTAGGGACAGTGCCATATCACACACACAAAAATGCATACATTTTCTGTAGTTTTCTGTGTGACCACGGGCAACTGCCTTCCTGGGACTCAGTTTCCATGGATGTAAAATAAGCTGTCAAAGTCAGTTTCCAAGGGGCATTCCAACTCTACTTTCTATGGCTACGGGATTCCAACTGCCTGGGAGAGCTGCTGCCATGAGGGGATGTGGGCCCCGCATGCCAGCACCTCCAATTTTCCACGAGGGAGCCAGGAGCCAGATTTTTCTATAAATCCGTCGATTGAAATATTGCGTCTAACTTCTAAATTTTAAAGTCTCATGTGGAAACACCAGAGATGCCAGTCTGTACCCTCCAATTCTTTGGAAGCACTGGGCCAGACACTGTTGTGTAGCCATGGCCAAGCCTCAGGCAGCCTTCCTCACCTATGCACATCAAAAGGCCCCTTTCTTCATCTGAGCAGTTCAACTGGTAGCAGCCTTGGGCAAGTGACCTAGCCGCGTTGTACCTCGGTTTCCTCATCTGTAATAGTTCCTACCCATAGGGTTGCGTGAAGATTAAATGAATGAATTTTGTAAAGTGTGCATGGAGCAAGGGCTCCATAAATATTTGCTCTATTATTATCACTGCTGTTATTAATCAAAGTAGCTTGAGGAGGGGATGTTCTGTGTTACGGGATGTGCAAAATGTAGCCTACTGCGAGTGTCTGGGCTCTTCCTCTGCCTTTGAAGGCTCTGCCAGAGGAGACCCCTACCCTGATCACTACCAGTGTGTGGGGAGCTCAGCAAGGCGCTCAGAGTCCTTGTAAAGACAGAGATCACATCCTGCTTGCGGGGTGGTCTGGACACGGCCTTCCCAGACTCTGCCCGAAAGCCCTGTTTGCAAAGTGATTGCTCAAGACTAACGGTTGGGAGGGTGAACGGCTCAGGGTGGTCCCGGCTGAACAGTAAGTGAGAGGGGCCCTGGCTTCCCAGAGGAGGGGGAAGAGAGGGCGGCGGGCATCAGATGCATGGCAGGGACCGGAGGGCGGGCAGAGATGGCCCGACGGGAGGGTGGTGGAGTGACAGCTCAGGCTGCCGGCCAGCCCACTGCCACGGCAGTGCAGTGGACACGTTAGGTAATCCTTCCTCTCCCATGCTTGTTCCCGTTCAGTAACTCCTGGGGCTCTCAGGAGACGTCCGCACTGCTTAGCAGTCAGAACCTTCCTGGCCCATTCCCTCCTCTTTCTTGCCTCTTCTGTCCACACGCTTTGAACTTGAAGCAGGAGCTCCCTCCAGGCCCACCAGCTTGCACCTGCTGTTCCCTCTGCTCAGAAAGCTCTTCCCTAGCCTCTCTCAGCTGACTTGAATTCTTGTCCTCTTTATGGTGCCTCCTCCAGGAAGCCTTCCTGACCCTCCCCAACAGGATCAGCACTCTTCCACAATGAGGAAGCAAATTCTGTTCCCTTGGCCATTTCCCCCACTCCTAGGCTGTCAGCAGCATATGGGCCATCAGGTCAGGGTGGACCTGGAGAGCCCTGACAGGTCACTTTCCACCCCCTATCTCCGGGTCTCCCCTGTCCGTTTCCCTCCCGATCTTAATTTCAAACAAAGATTATCTAAGGATTTCTGACATGGGCTAGGCCTCTGAAAGGGGCAGGAGAAATAAGTCCTCCCTGCCTTTGAGGGGTGTGACGAGCTGAACTGTGGCACCCCAAATTCATATGTTGGAGTCCTAACCCCCAGTACCTCAGAATGTGACTGTATTTGGAGACAGGGTCTTCAAAGAGGTGATTAAATTAAAATTCGGTCCTATGTGTGGGCTCTAGTTCAAATATGACCAATGTCCTTCTGAGACGAGAAAATCAGAATGTAGACTCGTGCACAGGGAAAACCATGTGAAGACTCAGGGAGAAGACGGCCATCCACGAGCCCAGGGGAGGGGCCTCCAAAGAGCCAACCCTGCCGACACCTTGGCCTGGGCCTTCCAGCCTGCAGAATTTGTTGCTGAAGTTACCCAAGCTGTGGTGCTTTGTTAGAGCAGCCCTACCAGACTCAGGCAAGGGACTTAACAGTTCTCTGTTTCTGCTTTCATAGAACAGAGATGCCAATAGTCTCTACTTCATGAAGAGGTGGGAGGACAGATTAAGTTAAACGCACATAAAGCCGAACAGAAACCGACAAATGGTGCCGTTTATCACTACTCCACTGACACTGACGTCCGGTTGGGACAGACAAGACTTAACCATGGGACCTGAGAGGATGCCACAGATGGAGTTGTGAGAGCACATGCTGATGGATCACATGATCCCCGAATTTAGGAAGGCCTCTTTGTGTCCCCGTCCCTTATTTGATGAATGAGGAAAGTGAGCCCAGAGGGAAGGGTTTTCTCAAGGTCTCACGGTAACAGGAGAGCACCAGGGCTGGAGCAGGGCCTCCAGGCTCAGAGCCCGCCACACCATCCTGCTGGTTGTGAGTTTGAATACTAAGCAAAATTCACACCGGTTCTCGGCTGCCCGGCTTACGTCAGGCAAGCCCACTCGAGGGTACAGGGTTGACCTTTCCTCCGTGAAACACAGGCTGCAAGGAGGAAGCTGTCTGGCCACTGGTGCGGGGGAAACAGCTGTTCTTGGTTTTGCATCTGCTAAGATACTTACTCCAAGTGCTTCTCCAGGCGTCCAGGCAGCCAAGTGCTTCCCTCACATGGGAGTTTCGCCCTGGATCTGAGGTTGAGCAAAGAGCGATGGGGGCCCTGGAGGGAACGGAGACCTCATGGAGTGGACCTTGAGCTGGTATCAGCCACAAGGACACCCGGAAACAGGCAGGGCCCAGTTCTTTCTCTGGCCAGATACTAGACCCTGAGCCAGCAGGGTGTCCTGCTGGACTCCTGTTTGGAAGAGCTGAGCCCCACCGTGTGGCAGTGAGCACTGCTTTCTAAGCCACCTCTAGGCAGGCGGTCAGCTGCCTGCCAGCTGCTCACTGAGCGGTGGCCCCAGAAGCCCCTCTGTGGCGAGGAGTCAGCCGAAGAGAGCCACAAGCCGCTAACTCTGAAGTCATCCTGCACTGTCCCTACTTCCCCACGATCCGTCCTCAGCTTGAAACACTCTCAGGATGGGGACTCCCTACTGACAAAACTTTCTATCCCATTGAGTAGAGCTCTGAGTCAGGGCAACCCAAATACAATGTAAGCACATTGTTACTTTAAAGAGTAAAAGGAAACAAGTTGAATGAGTAATAATTTTCTTTAACCCAGTATATCCAAAATGTGATCATATGAGCCTGTCATCAACATTTAAACATCTAGTGAGAGGTTTTACATCCTGTTTTGCACTGAATCTTGGAAATGTGGTGTGTATTTTATGCTTCTGCATTTGTCCGTTGGACCAGCTATGGTGGAGCCTAGTGGCCATGCGGTGCTGGCTGCTAAAGTACCGGGCAATGCAGCTCCTAATTATGGGTTATTTTTTCTTAAGCCGAACTAAAATCTAACACCCTGCCATTTTTACATGTTGGTCTTTGTCTACTGTGCTTACAAACCTATCTGATAATAATAGTAACTATAAATAAGCGACTTACGCTTTGAACTCTGTGCCAGCCAGTGAGCTGAATGCCTTATGCGGGCTACATTTAAATCCACACAGCTGGAGAGTGCCACTTTTCCAATGAAGACATGGAAAAGCAGAAAGGTCACACAGCCAGCAAGTGAGGAAGGCAGGACGTCGCCGCAGGTCTGTGAGCCATTCTCTTAGCCTCTCCGCTGTGTTGCCCAATATAGTAGCTGCCCAACCATTAATGATTATCAGGCACTTGAAATGTGCCTGGCCCGAATCAAGGTGTGTGTGAGTGTAAAATACACACCAGATTTCCAAGATGTGGTACTAAAAACCAATAAATAGTTCTTAATGTTGATTACATGTTGAAATGACACTATTTTGGTTAAGTAAAATATGTTATTAAAATTAATTTCACCTTTCTTTTGGATTTTCTTAAAGTGGCCATTTGACGGCTTAAGATGTCACATGCGGCTGGCATTGTTTATTGGGCAGTACAGCTCTAACCTAGTTCTCCTGGCTAAATATTCTCCATTCCTTGAACAGTTCACCCGTGACATCATCTCTGACCCCTTCCCGGAGGTGCTCCTTTCGCTCAGGACTTCTAGGAGTGAACAACGGCCACTGACCATTCTGTGATTTACTTGTTCATGTCTTTCGCCCAATTTTGGCTTGAATGGTTTCTTCTTTTGCCCCACTGATTGTCAGACCTCTTTGTCATTAGGGGTTTTAACATCTACCTGCAGCTGCTAATGTTTTTTCAAAGTCATGGGCAGCCTTTCCATATTTTCTATGGTACCTTTTGCTCTACAGGTTTCGGTTTCTATGCAGCCAACCTGCAAATAGTTTCCTCTGGGGATTTCATGCCATGCTTAAGGAAGATCTTGCCCACTCTCAAATCTATGAAAAAGTTTTATCCTTCATTTTCTCCCACTCCATTCACTTCTTAATCCATTTTTCTTTCACCCAATTGGAATCTACTTCTGTTGGCGATATGAGGAAGGGAGCTGACTTAATTTTCTCCTACATGTGGAGCCAACTGTCCCGTTTAGTAAATAATTCATTGTTTCCCCCACTAATTTGAAATGCCATTTGAAGAATCATCTTTAGGCTCTATTTTCCCTGCTGGCAGGCAAGTCAGCCACCACCAGCTCCAAATTTAACTTCTGGCTGTTCAAGACGCTCAGCGAAGAGAGGTCTTCCCTACCGGTCTCAGCAAAAGTCCCAGGGCTGACTCTCAGTGGGCAGCATGGACCAGCATGGCAGCCGGGGACGGAGTAGGCAGGCAGACTGGGCAGGTCTGGGCTATCTGTCTCCTTCTAGAGCAGAGGGGCAAGGTCACTGAGAAAGTGGGGAGGATGGTTCCTCAAAGGGAAATTTAGAGGCTGGAAACAGAAGGGAGGATGGATGCAGGTCAGACAAAAAGATACCTACCACAGTGACACCTCCTGGGCCTGTCACTGGGTGTTCCATGGCCCCAGGTCCATAGGCACTTGGGGGTGAACCTCAGGTCCCTTCTGCTCTAGCCTGGCTTCCCCCTCAAAGATCAGCTAGGGTTATGTCTGCCCCAGGAATTCAGATCTGACTCCAGATACCCTTGCAGGGAGATCCCTGCTGGCCTGGAAGAGCAGCCCTGGGAAGCCGAAGGGGAGTGCCCTGTCCCCAGGACCCCTGGCCAGCTGCCTTCCTCTGCCAAAGAGAACCGGACTCAGGTAAGGCAGGAGCAAGGAAGGATGCCAGCAGGGCGTGGCTGCTGTTTACAAACAGCCACTGGCTCCTTCCTGCCCGCCCCTGAGACTGGTGCTGTCTAGGCTGGCTCAGGAAGTGGAGTCCTACAGGGAGGGTCCCCAGAATGCCTCTTCTGGCCTCCCTCCAAGGGCAACCCCTGAGCCACCAGGGAACAGCCTGAGAACCCAGAGGTCAGGCTGCTCTGCAGAGAGGTTTTGCAAGACCAGCCAGCACTGACCTGGGCAAGCTGAGGCTGGCGTCTCTGCATGGAGTGCCCATCTCCACACCACGCCACAAGGCGTGCCAGCAGGCCCCTCCTCCCTCCCTCTCTAAGCCTGCAGGGGAGCCGGCGTGACCCGAGGAGGAGTCAGCAGATGAAGCCAGAACCAGATTCTCTTTCGGTAGCTCCCTGTCTCCACCAGAGCCCCCAAAGCCCCCGATGATAGTAATACTCTGACCAGAATGGTAGTAAATGAAAATACCACGTAAGACGAGAATGAAAGTATCTCTAGAAAACTTGGCTCTGTTGGGTGACATGGAATGATCAACCATACAAAGCAGGGTGTTTGCCACGCAGTGTGAGGACACAGAGGTTCAAAGCTCAGCTCTGCCGCTTGCTGGCTGGGACCCGGACAGCTTGTTAAGCGTTCTGTGCCTTTGTAAACTGTAAGATGAGATTGCAGTCCCACCTCGGAAGGTCCTTGTGGGGCTTCAAGAAATGAATAGCTGCAATAAATGACTGATAATAGCAACGGTAATGGTCACTGCTGGGCGACAGCAGCAGACGGTAAGCGGACCCAGCGGCAGCTACACTTCAAGGGAGCCGGCGGAAATCAGGGTGACTCTGTGAAGCAGGTGGGGCTTTCTGAAAGTGGGCTTAATTAGTTGTAAATGTAGGGCACACAGCCAAAAACTGTTTAAAAAGCAGCATCGTTGATAAAGAAACAGGGAAGGTATCCTATACAGAACAACTAAAAACAGGGAGACAGGAAAAGAGGAAAATTTTTCTTACAGGAAGAACAGGGCACCGAATACACACCATTGCAAAGATGGGAGATATTAATCCAACTACGTCATTCTATTAAGCGCAAATGGTCTAAATATACCAAGTAGGAAACAGAGACTGCCAGAGCGAATAAAGAAAACGCAAGACCCAAGCATATTGGGTCAACAAGAAACTCACTGTAAATATAAACAGATGGGAGATGGAACAGAAGTGGGGTGTGGCTGTGGAGCCAACCTGCCTACTGTCAACTGGGCCACTTCTTTTACCTCCCTGGGCCTCAGCTTTCCCTTCCGTAAAATGGGAATAGGAATAGTTCTGATCGGACAGAGGTGTGAGGATGAAACAGCTAACGATAAATACATAAAGCATTTAGTAGGTTGATACTATAATACATATACATACATATCAAGTATTTATATTTAATTCTAATATTTTCCTCTAAATACATATACAGTATTCAGAATGTTGACTGGCACTTAGCATTGTAAGACTATGCTGTCTATTATAATTACTATTATGATGATCGTCACAGAAGGGCAGCTCCGGGACATGTTGTCCAACTTTGTCTTCCAACCCGGTTTTCACTTAGAAGCATCCCCTAAATAGAAACTCTAGAGTCATCCACTTTTTCCTAGAGTTTTAAGACCAGAATCAGCTGCAGTTTTCAGGGTCCAGTGCAAAATGAAAACGCAGGGCCCCTTGTTCAAAATGACCAAGAATCTCAAAGCGGGCAGAGCACTGACTAAAGTGCAAGGCCCAGTGTGGCTGCACAGACCAAGAGGGCAGAGGGAGAATACAGGATGCTGACCACCCACCGCTCCCCTTCCCCTGGCCTGACCTGGGTCAGGAACACCGTGACCTCCGGCCCCACGGAACACCCGCCCAGGCGCACTCCTTGCTAAAGAAATACCGTGCTGCCTGCTGCCTGTTGAAGTCCCAGATGCAGGGTTTCATGGACCCACCAGAGTTTGGGGACCAGGTCTGGAAAGGGGAAGGGTGGAGCTAACATTGTTTCTGGGAGCCTCAGGCAGACATGGGGTGAGAAGTCTTTATTTCAGGGGGACGCCTGCTCCAGGAGCCCCGGGCAGCAGCAAGTCCTGGCCTGTCCACACACTCCCCACACACTCTCCACCCTCAAGTCACCTAGTTGGCCATGCATAGCCCCCCATCCCCTCCAGAGGGGTGGGCTAGCAGACTTCAGAGCTTTGCACTTCTAGGGAGCTCCGTTTACCAGCTGGCAAAAATCCAGGGGTTCAGGCTCACTCTGGCCCCTCCCTGCCCCATCACCACCTAGAGCCCCCTGCCCTTGGGGGGGTGTCGGGATGCAGGCAGGGGAGCAGGGAGGGAGCTCACTGGCCCAGGCCCTGGCATAAGTGGCTGCCCAGGGTGCCCAGCCCGCAGGGGATTCCCAGTGAGTGTGGGCATCAGGCAAACAAGCTTTAAGTGTCCGGCGGCCCACCCAGCTCTGAAACAGTCCCTCTGTCTCCAGGGGGTGGGGCCTGATAGTAACCCCTCGGGACCCAGTGACTACAGGGTGACCCCCCCAAAACCCACTGCCTTCCACCCTCTTTTGTGTATCTCATCAGTGGGGAGGGACACAGGCAATCCAGGGCGTGGGCCAGCTGGGGTTTACTCGAACATACCACCCATCCCAGCCTCCGCAGGGCAACGAGAAAGCCTCTCACTGCTCCCCCCTTTCCATTCTCTGCCCCCACAGACATGAATCTGGCAGGCATGCGGCCAAGCTCAAAATCCTGAAGTGTGAGCGGCAGCCTCCTGGGGGCGCCGGCAGCAGGGAGGAAGAGGCGCCCCCCCTGCCCCCCAGCTCCAGAGGCAGTGTTTTCAGAGCCCTCAAATCAAGAATGGAGTATGAGAAGCTCGTAAGCTTGCATGGAGCCACCGGCAGGGACGGCAGGGCTGTTTGAAGTCCAGGACAAAGCCAGAGGGAAGGTAGAACACAGCTGCTACAGTTGGGAGCTTAACACTTGGCAGGAGCTGTGGTGGAGATAAGGAAGAGGAAGTGGGTGCAAGTGGCGCTTCTGCCCAGCAGCTTCTGGACTGTGCGAGCTACCTCGTGCCATCGCAGAACAGGGGCACCGAGGCACGTATCTGTTATGGGTATCGTTGTCCTGACCTGGTCCCTCAACTCCCCACAGGTGTGAACAATTCCTCTGCCTCCCCGAGAAGGGGGGGGCTTGGCCAACTTCCCTTGGTCTCCAGGAGGCTGCTGTCCTCCACTCAGGCTCATCGCCGAGGCAGGGCCCCCTTCCCAAACTTGCCTCTATCTCAGATCCCAGCTTGGGTTGTTTTAATACCTGGTTTGCTCTCGCTCAGCTGCAGTTCCCAGCGACCCATCAGTCCATCTTGGGATGCTCCAAGTGCACTCGTCTCGTGCAGGCAGGGTAATAAATGCACTCGGAATTGAGCTAACGTTGGTCCTGGGAGTTAATTCCGTTCATTCTACAGTCATCCATTCATTTAACAAATATTTCTTGTGCCCCACGAATGCCAGACGCTATGCTGCAGGTAGAATTGCACGAATACAGACACGGACGGCACCCACCTCCCGGCATGCCTCGGCTGAAGACGTCAGCCAGCCACCCACGGCGATGCCGAGAATCACCTGAGGGGCTTGTTAAACAGTGCTCGGGGCCCCTCTCCTGCAGTTTCTGATTTGGGTTGGGGAAGGGACCAGGAATCTACATTTTTTAAAACAATTTCACATGATTTTTCTAGATGGGGTTTGGAAACATTGTTCCAAGGAAGAGGAATTATAAACAGAGCTGCACACTGGGAAGGAGGGGAACCAAGAAAGAGGTCTTGTCAGGGAGATCAGGTATAGCTTTTCTGGGGAGCTGGCTGGGAGCTAAAGCACAGGGCTGTTAGCTGGGTGACGAAGAGAAGGACAGGGGTGCCTGCAGAGGGGGCAGCACATGCAAAGGGCCCCGTGGAAGTGGAAAACCAATGTGGCTGGAGCTCAGGTCGAGGGGGAGCTGGAGAGAAGGGTCAGAGTTAAGAAGGGTGGCGTGCCCTAGGGGCCCTGGGGAGCCCTGGAAGGGCTGTGTGCGAGAGGCACTGCCGTGATCGGTGTTTCGGGAAGATCTGTCATTCAGCAGATACGTACACTGAGCCTCAGACGCCCCGGGTCAGAATCCAGCAGAATCAGACTTCTCTCTCTGTTCCCTCTTTCTGTGGGCCCCTGGCAGAGGGACGAGGAGGAGCCCAGCCGGCCTGGAGGCCCACCTCGGCAGACAGGAAGCTCTGGACTTGGTTTCTCCCACTGCTGGGCCCGCCTCTGCACCCCCTCAGGCCCAGCAGGCAGTGGGCTGCTCCTGATGGAGGGAGTCTGTTTTCCAGTCCCACTGCCAGGATCCCTTACCCCTCAGAAGGCAGTGCCAGGACACGCCCCCACCCACTCCACCCACCTGTCTACCCCCCAGGGTCACCTGCCAAGGTGCTGACAGACAGGCAAAGGGAACACAGAAGAGCAGACACTCTGCCCCTCAAGGGACTCCACCTCTTCTCAGGACCTGACCGGGTGCACCCCGGGAAGCAGGGGGTCCTCAGCCCTTCCTCAGGGGGCAGAGGTTGGTGGGGAAGTCAGCAGTTCTCGGTGGGGGGGCTGTCAAGCGCCATTGGCACTGGCCATCCTGGTGCCCCAAGTCCACTTGTGGGGCGTGGCTACAGAGTCCCACCAGCTCGGAATCTTAATCTCCTCTGACTAGATTTAAAGCTCCTGGAGCGGTTCCTGGAATCCAAGCAAGGTGGAGGGAAGAGGAGGACTGCCCCATCCTGGAACCGACCAGACCGCTCCCTGGGACCATTTCTGGGAAAAGCCAAATCCAGTATGAGAGTCCAGGATGGGGCGGTGGGGCGGAGGTACAGCAGCGCTTTCTGCATCCCTCGTCATTCCCACCGCCCGCTCTCCCCAGTTCACCTCGGGGGCCTCAAACTCTCCGTCTTGTTCCAGCGGCAGCAGTGAAGACCCTGCCACCAAGCTCGCTGTTTGCCACATCTGTGCATGGACCAGTGAGTCCTGGGCTGGCAGGGCCTCTGAAACCATCCCCTCCACCCCTGGCAGAGAGCTGCGAGGCCACGGGGTGGCTAACTGCTGCTCGGTAAGCAGGACCGGCCTAACAATCCAGACCAGTTGGCAGGCCCTGCGCTGTGCCAGCCCCTGTGGCCTGCCCTTCATGGGCCTCATCCCGAATAATCCTGGCTAGACCCGTATGAGCAGGAACTGTCACCACCATCCCCATTTTACAGATGGGGGCATGGCGGCTTAGGCTGAGTTACCCAGACACCCAGAGAGTGAGCTGGAGAGCCCGGATTTAAACCAGGCAGAGGGGCTTCAGACCTGGCAGTGGGTGCATTTAGCCCTCATGCAGACCCACAACGAAGGTGAAAGGGGTCACAGGAGACAAGCCACAGATACCTGCTAGGTAGGAGAAAAGGGTTGAAAGGAGGGAATGGGGTGGCCTGCACCAGCCATGGCGCATTCTCTTCCTCCTAAATCAAGGTGAAATTCCCGTAACAGAAATTCAACATTTCAAGGTGCACGATTCAATGGTGTTTAGTGCGTTTACAGTGCCGTGTGACCATCACCTTTACCTAGTCCTGGAACATTTCATCTCCTCCCAAGGAGGCCTACCCCCACCCCCCAGCCCAGACCTTTCAGAGTGAGTGGACCTGAGGGGCGCACCTCCTTAGGACCCTGCCCTGCTGGGGTGTGGGGGTTCCCTGGCCGGCCTCTCAGCTCCCCATCGGGATGACCCCTTATTGGGACAGGAGGCCACGTGCTCCTGGGGGAGGCCAGTCCTCCAACTCACGTCCTCAGCTGTGGTCTCCATCTTCCAGGACCACCAGCAGCAGGGGGCTGGGCTGTGGGCAGCAAAGGACACCTGTTCCTGGGGCATACCCTTGCTGCCAGGCCCGTGTCAGGGCAGGGGCCAGGCCAGCAGCCCCCCAGCCGCCCCCCTCAGGCCCTGCTGGGCCCACGTGGTGCCGGCCCCCCGGAGGAGCGCCACGACTCCCGAGCCGCATAGCTGGGTGGGGGAGGGCAGAGCGGCTGCTCTGGGACACACAGTTCCTCCGGCCCGTCTGTGGTCACAGGGGAGAGAAGGTGCAGCCGGAGGCTGAGCGCCCAGCGCCCAGCCCCCAGCCCCACACAGAGACCAAGAATGTTCTGTGTTCCCAGGAGAGGAAGGGCTCCACATAGCTCCTCAGGAATTCCGGGTGCTTGGAGCCCGCCTGCCATTCCTGCCCTTCCCCGCTCAGCCGGCACGAGGGGCACTTGTTAAGAGTGCAAACAGCTAGGACTGTGTGATGGTGACACACAGGCATTTCCGGGCGAAGCGAAAAATGTGGCCGCCCCCCTCCCAGCGCCTTGCTGCCTGACGCTGGCTGGGCCGCGGGGGGGGGGGTGGTGGGGCGGGGGTCGGGGGAGCGCCAGTGGGGAGCCACCTGGGGCCCGAGCTGTGTCGCTGTGAGGGAGCGACCTAGCCTCTCTGTGGGGGGGTAGGCACAGCAGCGGCTTCAAGGACGCCTGTGCGGTCAGCTGAGCTCGAGGGCCCAGAGGCACAGCCGCTGCAAGGACTGTGATGACCGAGCACTGCTGTCTGTCAGGGGAGGGTGGAGGGAGGATGCTCCCCCAGGGCAGCTGCTCTCTGAGCCAGGCCGTGGGGTCCTCTGTCCTGTAGACCACCCCACAGGGCTGGCCTTTGACGGTGGCCTTGCCAGACCCCTCCTGGATTCCAGCATGTGGCCGGCGGGTCAGACCTGTAGTGATGCAGTGGAGCCTGAGTCCCGCCTCGGCCATTTATGTACTGGGTGACTATGGGCAAGTTTCTTAGCCTCTCTGTGCCTCAGTGTCCACTTCCATAAAACAACATGATAAATAGAAGCCATGTTCCAAGGCTGAGTGATGACTAAGTGAGTTAGTACTTTAAAAAAATTGCCTAGCACAGAGCAAGTACTCAATAAATGTGGGATGTTATTTTTAAACTACTACTGAATGTTCTTTATATGCATTGTCAGTCTTAACAATCACCCTGCAAACAGGCATCCGGGTAACAATGACAGTGTTATTGGGCCCATTTTATGGATGACAAACGGAGGCTCAGAAGGGTTATGTGGCTCTCCTGAGAGCAACACAGCTAGGGGGGAGTCAAGTCCAAATGAGAGCCCAGATTCAATTGGAAAGCGCTGCTTTTAACCATATTATACCAATGTCCCTTTTAAACATTAAGAGGCTCCCTTCCCCCCCCACACAAGTCCTTGTTCTCAGGACTTGTCAAGAAATATCGATTAGCATTGACAGCCCAGTATCAATTCAGTAATGTATTGAATCGATTACTGAACACAACAGCATCAACACACATTTAAATGGTAGTTTAGATATGGCTTGAGATGCATTATGTATTTTTTCTACCCATGTCCTGATGCTCACATGGGCTTAAGGACCTTCCTGATAGTGCTAAGGCTTCCCCAGGGGTCCTCACGAAGGGGCCCACTACACAGATGAGGAGACGGAGGCTCACTGAAGTTCAGGAGCCTTCCCAACTCAGGTCTGTGTGAAGTCAAAGTCGATCTCTGAAAGATCGCTGACCTCCACCAGCCTAACTGATGTCACTTGTGTCTGGTGTTCAGGGTCTTGTGTCCTTGGGGCCCCTGTAAGCGCCCTGGGGGTCACAGTCATGAAGAAACATTTGCAATCCTCAAGGTTGAAACCAAAAAAAGGCCTTCTGCATCACCTTTGTTAAACCAGGAAACAAAAACTTTCCAGGACTTTTGCATCCCTCCAGCATTGCTCTTGAGGTTTTCCTGTACTTTTCCTGGCCTCAGTTTTGCTGAATTAGTGAGATGGAATTGGGAAATAGAACAGTGTCCAAATAAATAAGTGTCCCAACAGCACCAGCCTTTATGCCTGACACCCCATGCCCCTTCTTTTAATGCATCCCAACTGGGAAGTGGACTGTAAGGATAGTCAGTTTTATAATTGGGCACACTAATACATTCTGAACAATTCACACAGGGAGAAACATGGTGTCACAGGAAGTCATCTCAACAGGAGTCAAGTGACCTGGCCTCTACCCCAAATCTGTCCCCTCTGTAGTTGTGTGACCCCACTTGAAGTCCCTTCACCTCTTCACCCCCAGGCCTCAATTTTCTAGGCTGGGTCAAAGGGTCTTTTGGGGGGCCTCAACAAGTTGGAGTGACAAATCAGCTGCCTAAAGGGGGAGCAAGCAACATATGTGAGTGAAGGAGGACCAGTGTGTGGCAATAGGGAGTGGTGGGGACTGTGGCAAAATGAATGCTTCAAGCTCAGCATACCAGCTCCCAGGAATGTGGGCACAGGGTAGTTAGATAATCCTATCTTTAAGAGAAGCCAAAAAAAAATTTTTTTTGATGCAGTATTTACTATTTAATGTTGACAGTTTTGAAGGCTTCCCACAAATAGACTCAGGTCCATGCCCATCAGACTTGTCAGTCCCTAGATCTTCAGCTCCATCTCCCTTCCTGTAGTTTCTCACTTTGTCTCCAAAGCCTGCTGCATTTCTAGCACAAGTCTGGTCTTCTGAAAAATGCTAAAATGCGAGGGTACGCCATGGAGGCAGGAAAAGGCTAGAAGGTGAGCATATGCTTCAGCACACACACAGCCCCTGCCTGGGGAGTCGTGTGTCCCCTGGAGCCAGCTGGACAGCAAGTCAACTGGGAGATCCTCCAAGTTCTCCCAATTTGTCCTTGGGCCTGGCAGGGAGCCAGAACTTGGAGTTGTCTCTAGGATTTCCTGCCCGGGCTGTGGGGTGAGGGTGGGGGGTGGGGGGCCAGGGGGTGGGAGGAGACACCCCCTGAGGCTATGGTCAGTATGCCAGCTTCTGAGAGCCACAGCAAGGCCCCATATGGCTGGTCCCTTATTGTAAACAGTAAGCAGGCTGGGAGGCTTACCTTTCCCACATTCAAATGCAAGCACACTCTTTTCCTCCTAAAACTCAGAAATAACCCACCGGTCCATGATGGACATAGACATACGTTTGTGTACAATTGGCCACTTACTATTTGTTCAGTAGCTATGGGACACCTGCTGTGTGCAGGGACTGTGGGTACCAAGGCGGCTAAAATCTCAGGTTGTCCCCATTCTCCTCACTTGCCTTCTGCCCCCACCACTCTGCCAAAATCACTTCGTCCCACTCACCCAAAGCCTCCTGGGCACCAAACCCCATGGTCTTTCTTATTTTCTTACTTAAAAAATTCCTGAACTATGAGCACAGCCGACATCACTCATCATTAGGGAAATGCAAATCAAAACTACAGTGAGATAGCACCTCACATCCATCAGAATGGCTAGCGCCCCCAGAACAGAACGAAATGATGATGTGGAGACACTGGAACCCTTGTTGGTGGGAATAGTATGGTGGTTTCTCAAAAATTTAAAAACAGAATGACCGTATGACCCGGCAATTCCCTTTCTGGGTATGTATGCCCAAGGAATGGAAAGCAGGGTCTCAAAGAGGTATGTGTACCTCCATGTTCACTGTAGCATTATTCACCATAGTTAAAACATGGAAGCAACCCACATGTCCATCAACAGATGAATGAAAAGCAAGATGCAGTCCATCCATACAATGGAATATTCCTCCGCCTTAAAAAGGAAGGAAATTCTGACACCTGCTACCGCACGGGGGAGTCCTGAAGACACTATGCCGAGTGAAACAAGCCAGTCATGGAAAGATAAATACCGTATGACTCCACTTACATGAAGTAGAGGAGTCAAAATTATACATAGAGACAGAAAGGAGAACAGTGGTTGTCAGGGGCTGGGGGAAATGGAGATTTATTGCTTAATGGGGGTAGACTTTGTTTTATATGATGAAAAGAATCTTGGAGATGTACAGTGCCAAGGGCCACACAACCTTATGAATGTACTTAATGCCATGGAACCGTGTACTTGAAAATGGCTAAGACAGGAAATTTCATGTTAGGGGGACTTTTTCACAGTAAGACAAGTTGAAAGGATTCTTAACAATGGGCACACCCATCAGTCAGACACTGTTTGCTAGATATTATTCTACAGTAAAAGGAGCCAGGGTTCCTTGGAAAAATGGCTGATTCTAGGCCTGGAGCAGAAAAAAAATTCAAGAGCATCTTGGAGGGCTGGAATTTAAGGCAATGTGCAAAACAAACAAACAAAACAAAAAAAACACCAGAAGGATGGATGGGTGTCCAAGGGTGGGACAACTGGAGCAACTGAATAAATATGATAGAATTGGATTCCAATCCAAAGTATAAAATAAATATCCATGAGTACATACTGATACAAGTACATGAGAGAATAAGTGAAGGTGAAGGGACATACTTTCCTTACAGAAGAATTACAAATAATATATGTAAATATTCCTGGTCCCAAGAGGTGGAGCTTAATAGCCCTGCCCTCGAATGTGGGACGGACTCACTGACCCACTTCTAAAGAACAGAGTATGGAGGAAAGGCTGTAAGTGTGGGGTGGAGAAACCCGGAGCTCCACCCTGATCGAGTGATGGGTTAGCATCACCAGGGACCCATGTGGATGTCGTGAATGCCCTGATGATGTGGGAAAACATAGGGCGCTGCACCTCGGGGTTTCCCCGAACCCAAAACCCCAGCCTAACCACGAGAAAACATCAGACAAACCCAAATTCAGGGACATCTGACAAATACCTACAAATCTAAGTACTGTTCCAAACTGTCACGGTCATGAAAAATAAGGAAACACTGAGAAATGGTCATAGACAAAGGAGACTAATAACTAAATGCAATGTGGAACCCTGGGTTGGGTATTAGAACAGAAAGATGATAAAACAGTGGAAAAACAGATAATACTGGAATTTAGTTAATAGGAATGCGTTAGTGTTAATTTCTTAGTTTTGACAAATGTACCATAACAAATGCTTATAGAAGACATTAACATCAGGGGAAGGTGGGCGAAGGGTGTGTTGAGAACTCTCTGTGTCGTCTTTCCAATGTTTCTATAAATCTAAAACTATCGCAAAAGAAAAGTCTCTTTAAAAAAACGCTTCCTCCTAATTAATAAAGGAACACATGGGCACTGTAGATAATTCATAATATCAACAAAGGCTCTGTTAACATTCCAGTGTATTTCAATGCAATCTTTGTTCCTGTGCCCTTTTGACACAATTGTGAACAGGTTTAATCGCAGTTTTGAACTCTGTGCTTTTACCCTGACAAGCACATTCCTTCAGCATTCAAGCATTTGGTGAGCATCTCTTTGTAGCTGCCTAACATTCCATGACTCGGTTGTACGAGTCGCTTAGCCGCTCTCTGCGGTTGGCCGTAATGTTCAGAAGTTTCCTGTAACTAGCTCATACCTCTGGGTCTGCACTGGGGCTAGTTTTCTAATAATAGAGCCTTAAGGAAGACCTAAGTTGAAGGGTGTGGGTACTTTTAAGGCTCATGACCCACACTGCCAACTTGCTTTCCACGAGTGTACTGCCGTGGGCATCCGGGTCAATGGCCTATTTAGGATGCCCGCTTCCCAAGGGCTTTCCTTGTTCTTCATCTGAACATCTCTGCTCCTGCCACTCTTTCTGTGATCCCCTTGACATGGCTTCTTCTGGGCTCTGTCTTCTTCTCTGTCCCCCACTGGTTCTGTGCCCACGAGCCCATCTGTTCTGAGGCTTCGGGTATCTGCCAAATCCCCCAGCGTGGCCTCGCCAGCCTCTCATGACATTTCCACTTGCCCTTCAGATACGTACACCAGGACATCCCTTGGACAATGATTCCAACCCCACTCAAGGACACAGCACCCCCGAGCACCCGCTGCCCGCGCCTAACATCTCTGCCCCACCCTGGTCTCCCACTTGCTCTTAACGATCCTCTGGGCTCCCCGTTGCCTGTATGCGGACTTGTTATTAGCAGTGCACTCAAGGCCTCAAACAGCATTGAAACTCACTGTAGGAAAATTGACCTTTCTATCCTCTTTCAAGCAAACTTAGATCAAGGACAGGGTCTCCACCGGATGCTCTGTGGTGTTTACCACCTCTTGAAGGCTTGCTTATCTCCCTTCTGAACAAAAGGAGAGCCTTCAGACATGATGATATTGGGCAGACAGTATGACATAACCAGACATCATTAGCCATATTGCGTTTTGTTCAAAACTGGGCAAAGGAGGTTTCCTGTTTTCAGTCATGCTATAAATCTGCCTTGAAAATGAAATTAAAGTTTGGTTTTTTTTTGCTACTCAAAGTGTGGTCCCTGGAGTGTCAGCATCATCTGGGAGCTCGTTGGAAATTCAGAATCTCAGGCTCCACTGCAGGCTCACTGACTCAGAGTCGGCCTGATAGCAAGGTCTCCGGGGCATCTGGGTGCCCGCCCACTGAACTTTAGGAGGCACTGATGGGAAGAATGAAGCTTGGAAAACACTGACCTCAGGAAAAAAAGTCAAAACTATTTGTCCTTCATGCTCTGGCCTCAGCGAGTCTTCTAGATGGTTCACACACCTCTCTGACGGATTCCCCACCCAGGACTGTAACTCCCCTCCTTTGTCCATCTCTCTCTCTCGGCAGAAATCACACTGTCTTCTGTCTCAACCCCTCCTCGTTCAAGATCCACCTCCAGTAGTACTTCCTTTTTCTCTTAATTGAGGCGAATTTCACATCACATAAAATGAACCACCTGAAGTGGACAATTCTACAGCATTTAGCACATTCATGATATTGTGCAACCACCTCTATCTCATCCCAGAACATTTTTATCACTCTACAACAGAACCCAGTACCCAAAAAGCAGTCACCTCCTGTTCCCCAACCCCCAGCATCCATCCATCTGCTCTCTTATGGAGTTGTCTGTTCTGGACATTTCACACAAATGCAGTCATTTTGCATCTGGCTTCTTGCACTCGGTATGACGTGTTCAAGGGTCAGACATGTCGCAACAGGCTTCCTGCCTTTTTTAAGGCTGAATGCGGTTCCATGGCCTGGACAGACCGCATCTCGTGTCCTACTCACCCACAGATGGACATGTGGGGTGTTTAAACCTATTGACAACTGTGATTTGTGCTGCTGTGAACATCCGTAGTACAAGTATTTGAGTGTGTTCTCACTGTTCCTAACATATACACTGAGGAGGAGAACTGCCAGGCAGCATGGTAGTCCTACATTTTACTTTTGAGGCCACGTCAGTTCTTTATAGAGCTTTCCCAAAACCCTACCTGCCCCCTCCTGCCCCACCCACAGGGCTGATTCCACCTCTTCTCTCTCCCACAGCAATTTCTAAAACACCCTGCCTAGCAAAGCTGGGATTCAAACCCAGGACTTCTGACTTTGAGCCCTAGTTTTCTGCAGCACCCCACATGGCTGACAGTCACCCCACCCTGGACTGACCTCATCTGGTGGTCGGACGTCAGGCTGGGAGCTCCCTCGAGACCACACAGCCCCGAAGTGGCAGCTGAGCTCTGGGCTCAGAGCCCTGGTGTCCAATCTTTGGCTGCCATGGTCTATATAGTGTTCTGAAATAGACAAGCAGGTTTTTAAAACATGCAGCCTCTTCCATGGCTGGGGATGCTGAGAATCTTGCAATGCTGGGTCCCCGAGGGATCAGCCTGTCTCCTTCTGGCATCTGCCCCAAGGCCGCTTCTGCAGTAAGGGATGAGCTGCAAGAAATCTTACTTTAGGCACATTTATTTTGGCTCTTAAAATGTATTTATATATATTTTTTCTTTTCATGTTAGGAGGAAAGGGAGAAAAATCACACGTTCTTCTTTTTTGTTTTTCGGCCTATTCCACGTTGATGCAGCGAGAGGAAGCAGTGAGGAACGGGGTGCTGAGGGCCTGCGGCGGCGGCTCAGGCGTAGCCCACCAGGCGCGGGGTGCAGGGGAAGGTCTTGCGCATGCCCATGCACTTCTCCTTGTCGATGCACAGGGTGTTGGCCTTGATGGCCAGTTCGTGCTCCAGCCGGCACTTGGTCATCACCAGCAGCTGCAGCGTGTCCTGGGTCTCCTGCAGCCTCAGCTTCAGGGTCTGCAGGGTGTTGTCAATAGTGAACACTTCGTTCATGAGCCTGGAACGAGAGCAGAGGACAAAGCACAGATCATAGAGCTGCTCAACACCGACGCACCTACTGTGTGCTAAGAACAATGCCAGAGGCTGGGAGACAGATGAGGCTCAGCCGGCAGGGAAGACAGGCAGAAGAGGCAGGGTGTCTGGGAGTCATGAGCACAAAGGAAGAGACAGGTGCGATGTTTAGGAAAACCACGCGGTGGCGCCTCAGTAAGTCATGCAGACCTACCGTATGACACAGCAATTCCACTCGTGGATCCGGACCCGTGAGAACAGATACTCAAACACTTGTATAAATATGTGTGCAGCGCTAATCACAAGAGTCAGAAGGGGATAACGACCTAAGTGTCCTCTGATGGATGAATGGACACGCAGAAGGTGGCCTCTCCATGCAACAGGCTATTATTCAACCATAATGAAAAGGAATGAAGCTCTGGTACCTGTTACAACACAGATGTACCTTGATCACATGATGCTGAGTGAAAGAAGCAAAAGGGCATATAGGGATCCCACTTCTATGAAACGTCCAGAATAGGCAAATCCAGAGAGACAGAAAGTAGGTGGGTGGTTGCTGGGGGGCCGGTGGGAGGGTGGCAGGGGGTGACTGCTAATGGATATAGGATTTCCTCTTGGGTGCAATGAACAAAGGTGTTCTGGAGCTAGATGGCTATGGGGACTGCACAATACTGCAATGGGCTAAATGTCACTAATGGTAAGTTTCGTGTTATATGTATTTTACTTTATTGTTCTCACTGCAACGGGAAGGCTTTGGGGGTGGAGGTTGCAATGGGGTTGGGGGGATGAAGTGCTGATTGAAATTTGGGGATCACTTCCAGGCTGCGTAAAGATTAGATTGAAAGGGGGCAACAATGGAGATAGGAGGGAGGAGGTTGGGAGGTTACTACCACGTCCAGATTGGGAGGGATGAATAGCGCTCCCCAAAAGGTGTGTGCGAGTCTGAGCCCCCAGAGCCTGTGATGGGATCCTACTTGGACACAGGGTCTTTGTACATGTAATTAAGTTAAGGGTCTCGAGATGTCTCCTTGTAAGAGAAAGGAGCGGGAGGTCTGAGACGGCGAGACACACACGGAGATGAAGACCACGTGACACCTGAGGCGGACACTGGAGGACGCCAAGGACTGTGCGCAGCTCCAGGGGCCGGAGGGAGGCATGGTGCCGCTGTCTCTCAGAGCTCCAGGAGAAACCAGCCCTGCTAACACCTTGATCCCAGAAGTTTGACCGCAGAAAGTGTGAGAGTAAATTTCTCTTGTTTGAAGCCGCCCAGTTGGCGGCCCTTTGTCAGAGCAGCCCTAGGAGACTAGCCCCCCAAGGGAGCTGTGACAGTGGCTTGGTTGGAGAGCTGGGCCGTGGCCTGGAGGACACACGCTGGCCCGACCTGAGTTAGGTGTCGGGTGAGCGTCTGGGGGCAAGCCTGAGCTGGAGAGAGGCAACAGAAGCAGCTGGGAAACCCCTCTCTCCTTGGGGCTCTCTAGACCAGCTCTAGATCACTGTGTAGCAAGGTTCTGTGCTGCGCTGTCCAGCACGGCCGCCCACAGCCACACGTGGGTACTGACCCCTTGAAATGCGGTTTGTGTAAATTAGGAGCTGCATTTTAAATTTCATTACTTCGCTGTGATTAATTTAAATGGGCATTCATTTGGGGATTGGGCATGGGTGGGACCTGAGCCACTGAGAGGGTCAGGAGAAGAGGGGCCACTTGTAGGAGGAAAAGGAAAAAGAAGTACCAGATGTGGTCATGGAGAGGACGGGGGAGGGGTAAGGGAGGAAATGCACAGACACAGCTTGAGTTCTATTACCTGCTCAGTTCCCAGAACACTTGTGTGTGTGCGTGTGCACACACACACACACACACACACACGTATATGTGTACATGTACACATTGCTAAGGCTTCTGAGCCGAACATGCCCTACCCACGCTCCTGGTCTGTCCCCTCCTGGTGGGACAGTTCAGGGGTGAGCAGGCAGGGAGCTTGTCCCAGAGTGACAGGTCCTCCAAGACAACATCTGGTCCCCTGAAGTGCTGTTCTGGGTAAGCCCCCTGGGAGGGGCAAATGGGTTCTCAGAGACCTCTACCCCAGGGGGCACTGGAGCCTAACCTGAGCAGGGACAGGGGGAGAAAGGATCAGGAGAACATCCCCAGTCCCTCTCCCAGGCCCCGGACCCCTTTCAGGCTGGGGAGGGACCCTGGCCACACTGCACCCACTTCCAGGGAAGACCTTCAGGGCCAGGAGCAGGTAGCCAGGCCTTCACGTGCAGAGGAGGGAATGAAGGGGCCTGTCCCCAGTCACCTAGTGTGTCATGGGAAAATAATTCCCCCTATTGGATGACCTGTTCCCTCTGCCTGGCCATCATCCCCTCCCAACTCCTACCCCAGGTTCACAAGCCCTGTTCCTGGGCCTGCACGACCCTTCCACCCTCTCTCCTGGGAGGAGGCCCCTGGTCAAGAGAAGCACCTAAATGGGATGGGCAGGGTGCAGCCACTCCAGTGGCTCTCTGGTGGGAACCCGCCAGAGGGAGAGGCAGGGAGAGGAGGTGTGGGCTGGGAGCCTGAGAGGGAAGGGGGCGAGGCAGCCGAGGGCCAAAAGCCACGCCTCTGCCCCGGGAGGCAGCCCCTCCTCAGCTTTCAGGGGAAAGAGCATGCGGAGCTCCGAAACCTTCCCGCATCTAGGCAGTTGAGAAGGGTGCAGCTGGGGAGGCTGCTGGGAGGACCCCCAGCATTCCAGACCCCGGCCTAGTGCCCTGCTGAGTTGCAGGACTAGATATCCTGATGGGAGGAGGATCCATTTATTACACTCAGTTTCCTGGGAGCTCCCAAGACACTCCCCCACCTCGAGGCTCCAGTGCTCACTTGAACTGTGGGATGTCTCTGCACAGCTCCACATTGGGGCGCCGGGTCCGGTACTCCAGCCTCGTCTGTGCCACCTTCAGCGGGCATTCCTTGGCCGTGATGGACCTTTCCAGCAGCATGATGGTGTTCTCTGCCTGGAAGATCTCCTGCAGCGTCTGTAGGAAACATGCACGGTGTCCCAGAGGGAGCGCAGATCACCTTGTCCAGTCTCAGGTCAGGCACTAAAGGACTCCTTCCCCAACCGCAGGGACCACACTCTCCCTAAAACAACCTCGGGCAAGCAGCTCCAGCCCCTCTCGTCACCCAGGACGGTGCAAATGCTGGGGAGGGCACCATCCAGCTTGGCTTGGTTTTCTCTCCAGTATCCACAGGAGTCAGTCCATTAGTGTCCACAGAGCGGAGCAAGGGAAGCAGGGAGGGAGGAAGGCCTTTAAGATTAAACAGATAATCCCAAACAACAGCTAATCTCTACATCCACTTTAATCTGAATTAATCTAGGGTGTTCTTAATCTTTTTACAATTCAGTTCACCTTCCTAGTAATTAGGTCAGTAAATAAACTAGGAAGAAAGTAAAACAGGAGGAGGGAAGGGAGGGAGGGAGGGTGGGAATAGGGGAGAAGGGTAGAGAGAGACTCAGTTTTCTATTTATCTGTAGAAATATTTTCCCCAACATAATGCCCTACAACTGGTGAAAGCACAGATCCCAGGAAGGGACAGAGGGAGCCTGGGGACCTGGAATGTTCTGTATCTCCATCCGGGTGGAGGTTTCGTAGATGTAAACATGGACAGAAAATCATCATTAGAATTCATCAAGCTCTGCGATGTAAGACTGTTATATCCTCAAGAGAAAATAACCCTAAAATCAGAAAAAGGTCCATCGCAAGAAAAGTCAGGCAAGATGTTGATACCTGGGTTAGGTACACGAGGGCCTTTTATGATTCTCTCACTTCGGTGTGTTTGAAGTTTTCCAAAATAAAAAATAAAGGCATAAGAGGAGCGGGCATGCCAGCCCATTACAAGAAGGAACCATCCCTGCATTTCGCCAACCTTAAGCACACCCGGAACTGAGAGGGCTGAACAGACGCCCCTCACTGTGGCTGAAACATCCATTCTCCTCCTGCCAGCACCCCGCGGCCCTAGATCTGCGAGCAGCTCCAGTTTTCAGGGCCCCACTTCTAGGAGAAGGCTCTGTGGCTAACCCTCCTCCCGGGCTTGGCAGGGCCTGATGGCGAGGTTACACATGCTCTGTCCCGGACACGCCTGCAACTGGCACCTGCCACAGCACCTTCGCTATCCTTCCTTTAGCCGCCTGTGTGTGTGCTTGTCTCCCTCTTACGAGCGCATGCGCTCCAAGAGGTCAGGGGCTTTGTTGTGTCCCTGCTGCATCCCTGTGGCCAGGGACAGTGCTTGCTGCAGACTGAAAGCTGCCAGTTTAAAATACAGGACGCCCAGTTCCATGTGAGTTTCAGGGCTACAACGAAGCATTTTTGGGTGTATGTCTAACTATAGCACGACACTAAAAAAGATTTGTTGTTGATCTGAAATTCAAGTTTAACTAGAGAGCCTGCATTTTTACTTGCAAAATCTAGCAACTTGACTCACAGCAGGAGCTCAGTAAAGATTCACTGAATGAACAAATGGGTGAGAGAATGAATGAATGAGCGAGAGAATGAATGACCGAGGTATGTGGAAGTCTAGGTTTTTAGCAAGCTCCCCGATGGTCCTTATGCACACTAAAGTCTGGGAGTAGTGTGCCCTAACATGTACATGGTCTTGTCCATCTCAGATTTCATTATCCAGGAAAACTGCTTACATGAGAATATGTCCCTGCTCCTGAAGGGGGTGGAGACTGCAAGTGTTAAGACCCAGTACCCACCTTCCAGGACTTTATAATCATGCTGTTCTTCCTTTTTTTGTGAGCTATGAAATATTCACAAATCATAACAGGCACTGAGATGACTATTTTAGCTGAGTTGGGCTCATATTCTATGGGTATCAAGAAATTGCTTGAGAGAATTTTTTTGCAAAGAATTACAGGCCTCGCTTCCTTATTTGCATAAGAAAAAATGTCTAGAAAGTAAGCATTTTGCTTCTCCAAGAGCACAAAAGGATGCTAATTTCCTTCTGGTGTTGAGCCAGATGGCAGAGTTATCTGAGGATGGAGGGTGGGGTGCTCTGCCTCCTTCAAAGCCCGCAGAGGAAGGCGGCCCCCTCACCTGTTTCTCAGTGAGCCGCCCAGAACCAGGGTGACGCTAAGCACACGCTGGTTAAACATTATCCTGTAAGAAGGTTCTGGGCCCAGCATAAGCTGTCATGTAAACACTCCAGCAGGAACACCTCTCTTGGAAGCCCCGGGGATTTTCTTCAGGGGGCCGCTGTTTTTGGGGGTGGGTGCGGCTGCCACCAGTATGCAAAGCTCAGAATGCACCATCCCAGCGGCCACAGCACAGAAGAAAATCAAGGTTTCTGGAGATGAAAAATGATCTTGGGACCACACTGCCCAGGGTGACAACAGCCCCTGACTCTACCATCTAGATGCGGGGTTTGGCTGCAGGGGGCACCTGCCAGCCCTGCCCCATGAGCCCTTGAAGGGACTGCTCAGGACGCTCCTCTCCAGCCAGTGATGGTGGCCGTGAGGGGAACCCTGGGGGGCCTGAAGTCAGGCCCCCCGGATGCCCTTATCTTGGTTCCTTATTTCCCTTTCTCCACCCTCATCGCCAGGCTCAGGGTTTGCCAGCCTCCCTGGGGGCCTGAAACTTACAACAGGCCTGTCTCTTGAGTCTGGGGAAAGGGCTCATATTGGTAGGTTCAATCACTTCTTCATTCACTCCTTAGGTTATGGATTCATCAATTCACCCGCAGACTTAATGTTCCCTGAGCACTGATAAGGTGCTAAGCAAGGTTCTAGGCGGTGGACCCTGCAATGAACAGAACAGATGGAACACCCTGTCCTCGCAGAGCCTACATTCTCATGGATTATTCACTCATCCACTTGCCCCTTCATGCAGCAAACATATATTCAGCACCAAGTGCTTCCCAAAACTGCCACAGTGCTCTCTTTACATCACGCAAGTGCAAGTTCCTTCCACCCCGTCTGTTAAAAGCGTGCACCGGATGTCTCTGGTGTGGACCTTGGTCGGGGATGCAGCCACCTCCGACGCATCTGATACATGTTCATTTCAGTGTTCCAGGAACTCCCTCGCAGCACAGGGGACGGACAGGGTCACATCAACACAGCGAATGGGAGTTCCCGGGGAACTGGAACTGACCAATTTCGTTCCCAACCTGCCTACCACTTCCAGGGGTGGGGGGCCAGCCTGTCTTGAGCACCTTCTCTCTAGCGCTTGCTCATCTCCCTGGGTGAACAGAGAGCAGCGTCAGGAACAAGAGGCTTCTGCAGACAACAGTTTCCAGCTACATGTGAACAAGTTTGCTGCGCTTTCATTCTACGTATCTTTCAGGCTACCCTCTACTTACGGCAAGTGAGGTTGGTTTTCTATTTATAGAAGTGATGTAAATACATTTTAAATGAATGTATCTTACAGCATTTTTTCAGTGACTGGATTTAAATAGAAATATATAAAGTGAATAACAGCCCAGGTGGCAGGTGGATAAGGCAAAATTGGGAAGGTGGCCCAGGAGTGACTGAATTTGGGAAATCCCGTATCCCATAGTATGTCTCCCAGGTACATGGATACAGCAAATGACAGAATCCAGGGGAAAGCTGAGGGGCCAGGTGGGTGGTGACCACCAGAATAAGGATGCTGAGGGGTGGGGGCCACTGTGAAGTCCCCTCCCTCCCTCTCTGTCTCAGGGTCGGCAGGGCTGGAGGGTGGCTGGAACCAACTGTTGCTCGTTTTGCCATGCCACCACCCCTCATCCCCTGCTGGCATTCTTGAGCCAGCCTGCCTGTGGATTTTCCAGAATAGTAGGGTTTTTTCCAGAATTGGCTGCTCTAGAACTGATCAATGACTCACACCATAGGCAAATCTGCGCATGTTGCCAAAAATGTTCCCTGTAACCTCTGCCCCAGCCTTTGCCACTCACAGCTGGGATCGTCTCCATCAGAAGGGAGAAAAAAGCCTTCCCCAAAAAACCCATACACACGCACTTGGTCTTGGGGGCAACCCCAGTCTCGCCAGCTTGCATCCCTCCAGAAGCTACAGTGCAGTGACTCGAAGTCTTGAGGAATGTGACCCCCGAAGGCTGGGAGGCAGAGACCATGCAGGCTGACCAGGGGCAGGGCCTGGGGACAGAGAGGCCTTGACCTTCACGCTCAGGAGGAAGCTGGCGATGTCCTCAGTGTCAACACTGGTTCCAAATGCCAGCCTGGCCCACTGCGCTCTGAGCTCCAGGTCAGCCCGGCCCCTGGACCTCAAACCCCATGATGTCCCCTGGGAGAAGAGCCCTGAGTCCAACGGGGTGACCCCGATTCCCTGCACTTCCATGCTCGGGTGGATGCCACAGAAAGCCAGGCCCACTAGGGAATGAGTACGCCGAGGATGTTCAGCGAGGTGTCGCTGGTGCTGGGTGCCATGAATACAGAGACGGACGAGTAAAAGATGGTAAGCGAACACTGTGGAGGATTCCAGCAGCCATTAGATGCAGAGGATTAGCCACGCATAGGAAGAAGGGTGGGAGAAGCACGTAATAGAATGAGCTATATGACACAATCCCCTTTGAGAAAATTAAAAATCCATGCACGTAAAACAGCCATACACATTTCATAAGAACACATTTAAATCAAGAGATCCACATTCAACAATTAAAATGGTCATCGATGGGGAAGTCGTCCATGAAAGAGCAGAAGGCAGTGTGGCCATAAAAGGGAATAAACAAGGAATAAGCAGGGTGCTTTTTACAAACACTATGTGCCAAGGACTGAGGATATTATTATTATTATATTTTATTGTTATTATTCTTGTTCTCATCACTTTTCACCAGGGTCAAATGGAAAAAATTCCCCACAACCTTACCAGATTTAAATTTTCCTTTCAAAATAACTTTTTTTTATAAGGGAGAAGTCAATTACAGAAAACATACTGTCTAATATTAAAGGGTGTTGATACTTGAACTTGGTTGCACATGAGAATCATCTGGAGAGTTTCCAAAAACAAAGATGCCTGGGCCTCTCCCTGAGAGGTTCTGGTTTCACTAATCTGGGATGCTGGTATCAGGATGTTTTAGAAGCTTCCTAGTAATTCAAAAGTGTGGCCAGGGTCAAGAACTATTGGTGCAAGTGATACCGAGATATGCAGACACTATGAAGTCTCAGGGGGAAGGAGCTGGGTTAAGGACCGCAGTTATGTCTTGTGGTGTAAATCGAGGCCGTCTGTCTTGGCAGGAAGCCCCCAGTGCGGTAAAGTGTGTAATTTCATCCCTCACGCTGACCTTGCAGGTAGAAGAGATGTTTTGAGATGTGCATGTTGGTGACCCTGGGCTTGGGCTTCCAGGTTTCTGGGGGAAATCTGATGTCAACAATTTTGAAAACCTGGTACCTCTAAGCCCCCAGGCCCTCCTCCCAGGTAGGGAGGAAGCTCAGTGCACAGGCAGCCTCCTAAGGTGGGAAGGCCCGGGCAGGTTTGTACACGCTCCTGAGCTCAAGATACCTCCGACTCAAGGTGCCTGTTACATACATATGTGCACATGTGCACACACACACACGTGTCTCAAACACCTCTACCTCCCTCTGCAGTCACCCACCTGCTCACCCAACTACCTACTCCCAGAGCTGGTGTATGCCACCTAGTCACACCAAACCCAGCACACTCCCACCACAGGGCCTTTGCACAGATGCTCCTTTCTCAGATACCTACATATTCATTCCCCTTAGACAGAAAGTATGCTTCATGTGGGGAGGGATTTTTGTTTTGCTCACTGCTGAATCCCCAGTGCCTCTACCAAGCAGTGCTTGGAACATAGTAATATTATAATTATTATTTTAAGTATTTAATGCTTAAAACACAGTGTTTACTGTGTGGCGGGCATTTGGCTAAGGGCTTTGCATATATCAACTACTTAGTAGGTGCTCAATGAACGCCTGCTCCCTTGATGGACTAAATCACACCATGGGGTGTTGGTGAAGAAAAGGGTACAGATGTTGGCACCCGAATGCCTGAGTCTATCCAAATCCCAGTCCCAGCAAATCCAAGCTGGGTGACCTTAAGTGAGTGTCCTAGGCTCTCTGAGCCTTTCCAGTAAAACAGGGGTCATAGTTATTCCCACACTGCAGAGGGTAAGCGCAGGCCTGAGAAGGAGCTTTAGGAGACATGAGCAAGAGCCCACCCGTGAACTGTGACGGACGCGCCCTGCACTCGGAGGAAGAGCACTGGCGCCGGGTCCTGCTCCTCCCAAAGCACGTGTGGGCATGCGCGAGCCGCGCACACACCCGAGAAAAGTCCTTGTGTCCCTTCCTATCTTTCCTTGGCCAGGTGGAGGACTGGCGTTCTCTCTCTCCTTCAGCCCCTGGGGTGTTACTCTTTCTGTTCCCACAAAACCCAAAAAGTAGGGGGAAAGAGGCTGTTGGGGCAGGGCCCAGGCTGGCTCACAGGAGTGGCTGGGCAGCCACTGGGGGACTGGCTGGGGGGAGGAGGGCACCTCAGAGTCTCAGCAGGCTGGCCCTGAGCTGGGGCTCAGCTAGGAAGGGCACGGGGGCCACAGGGCTCACCTCACTCTGATACCCAGGCCAGCTCTTACTCTGCCGGCTGCAGACAGGAGGAGGAGTCCTCAGCCTCCCATATGCTATGCAGGGGGGTAGGTTACTCAGCTTGCTGAGCCCTTGTGCTGTCACACAGATCTAGGTTCAAACCCAGCTCTTGCTCTTCCTCACTGTGTGGCCTTGATAGGTCCCTTAACCTCTCTGTGCCTCATGCTGCCATGCACTCAACACTCTCTGAGCCTCTTCACTCAACAGCCCCTTCTACTGCGCCAGACACTGTGGGACGCTTGTTCTCTCGTCCATAAAATCAACATGATGGTAACAATTCACCCACAAGGTTGTTGTGAGGATTAAGGGAGATTATGTGGGGAAAGGGCACAGTCCCAGGATGTCAGACTCCATGGCTGTCCTGCGTCCTCACTTTACCCCCAACTCCCATCCTGCAATATACGGTATGTCAGAGATTTTCCCTTTGGGATCACTGGTCCTTTTTCTTCTTTTTATGTGAGATAACAGGAAACTTAGATTCACTTAATAAAATCTGTCTTTGCAGGCAACCTAAATTCCCCCAGACCTCCAATCCATTGCTCAGGTTTAACCTCCATCAACCCACTTATTTGAGCATAAAGGGTCCAGGCAAGGGTGGTCTGTACAATGCAGGAGGACTGTCCTCTTTCTCAGCCTCTGGAATGTGACTCAGAGAGGGAGGCAGCCCAAGGCAGAGGGCAGGCCACATTATCCCCCACCCTCCATATCCCCCCTGGGGAACCAAAAACCAAAGTCCTTTTGGTTAACTAACTCCTCTCCAGGCAGAGTCCCAGCCAGCGGGCCTAGTCTACGCAGGGTGTTTTGGAGGTAGGAGCTGTGGGCAGGAAGTCAGGAGACCCAGGTTCCCATCCAAGCCCTAACACAAACCAGCTGTGGAGCGCACCACCCCACTCAGCCCTGGGCTGTGCGGGGCCCTGATTTCCTTATTCAGCAAAGGGGGACTCGAGTTCCTCTCTGGCTAGGATGCTCCAAGTGTTCCTGGACCCGGTAATGTGCTCTATACATGCCCCATCCATCATCAATCTCCCACACACACCTGGAGCACCTCCTCCAAGATGAGTCTGAAGCCAGTAAGCTGCAGTAAGGCTCTGTGTGTGTGTGTGTGTGTGTGTGTGTGCTTTTGTTTTTAAGTGTGTGTGTGTGTGTGTGTGTGTTTGCTTTTGTTTTTAAGTCTTCAAGTTACCCCCATTCTGATGGCTGCAGTCCCAATGCACAGCCTTCCAGAGCATCCTGAAGATGCTGTAGACAGTGGACACATTTTCCTCTCAAGGTCTGGGAAATAGATATTTTAGGCTTTATGAGCCATATGGTCTTTGTCACAGCTTCTCAACATGGCCATTGTAATGCCAAAAGTAACCACAGACAATATGTAAATGTATGAGGAGTCTGTGTTCCAATAAAACTTTATGTACAAAAACAGGAAGGGGGACAGATTTGGCCCTGGGGCCAGTAGCCAGAGAGCCCGGCTACAGCCCACCACAGAGGAAGTCCTGGTCCCTGGGCACAGCCCATCTCAGACAAGGCTGCCATGGCTCTCCCAGTGCCTGAGTTCCAAGAAGAAAACGACTTCTCTAGCAGCTTGCTACTCAAAGTGTGGTGTGTGGACCAACATCACTGGACACTGAATGCTTATTAGAAACGCAACATCTCAGGCCCCACCCCAGACCTATCAGCGGAATCTGTGTTTTAACAAAACCCTCACGTGATCATACGAATGGTAAACTTACACGGTGGTGGTGGTTTGCAGCAGATCTCTTCAGCTGCCTTCTGGGGCGTGGACAGAGGGGACAGGGTGGGAAAGAGGAGGCACCACACCAAGGTGGGGCGGAGAGACGCAGGAGGATGAGGTTGCAGGAGTACATGAAAGGCGAAATGGGGGACACGAGTAGCCGATGAAGTGTGCCAAGGAAGGAGAGGCCAGATTTCAGATTGCAGCCTGCTCAGCCCCTGAACCAGGGAGCCACCTGGGAGGGAGGCTTGGAAGCTGCCAGCCTGCATTCAAATGCCTACAACAAACTGCTGAGCATGTGGCCTTACAAATCACCAAACCTCTCCAAGTCTCAGTGTCCCCATCTGTGTAACAGAGATAATAATAGTATCTACTTAGAGGATGACTTCGAGGGTGGATTTAGGTATCCCTGGTTTAGCACTGGGACTGGCACATAGCATGCCCTCTACAGATCCAGCAGTTTCCTTCCTTCCTTCCTTCCATCCATCCATCCATGTTTCCATGTACCCATCTACCTACCTATTTACTTCTTTTATTTCTTTTCTAAAAAAAATCAAAAACCTTAATGGCAGGAGATCAAGGGATTCTCAGCCTCCGCAGTAGAGGCATTGGGGCTGGGTTGAGGGTATGTCCTGTGCATGGGGGAGACATTCACATCAACAAAACCAACTCTGGAGCAAATCCTAGATTCAAAATCCTGGCTTTGCCATTTACCAGCCAGGCTGGGGTGAGCTTTAGGCAAATCACTTGTCTTCAGCTTCCTCATCTGTAAAATGGGGTGAATAATGATCCCTTCTTTCTAGAGCTGTAGGAGGGAAAAATGAGTTAACATAAGGAAAGCATTTAGAACTCTGGCTGCACGTAGCAGAGTTAACATGTCTTTTGTGGTATAGTGAATTTTTCCTTCTTTCTCCTTCATTTGCAGAAGGATGGCAAACTAGACCACGATCATCTACCCTCAGGCCTTGCAGGGAACCAGCTGAGGGCAACCCCTCCCTGCCATCACCCCAGCTTCCAGCGTGGGGAAAGGATGTGCTTGCACTGGGAATGGTCTCTAACCACACATGGGATGTGAGAGGCAATTGCCAGGTCCGCTTCAGATGAAACCAACCTCAGCTTAGCGGAAAAGTGTATGGCTATTCCTGGCTGAAACAGAAATCTACCCAAAGGCTTTGCAAGGGGGGATGTGTTTGGCAGAGTTGTTTGCCGTGAAAATCTATATGCCTGTGTCTCGTCTTGTGACAGCAGAAAAAGCATCTAAGGCCAGGGAATTATTTTCGAGGTGGAGCTAAAAAAAATGGATTTAGCAGTTCCAGCCGGCTTTAGGCTTCTGGGTGCTTTATGCAACCTTGCAGATTTATTGTTTTCCAAATTGCATGAAGCCAAGGGGTTTCCAAGGAGATGTCTGGCTCCAGTGTAGCTTTCTCAGCTCAGGAAGGGAGAAGGCAGCTTCAAATTCTTTTTCTGGTCAAATGGTGGGAGATTTTCAAGTGCAGCCAGTCCCAAGAGTGAGAAAAGTGAGGAGAGGAGTGGTCTGGAGGGACCCCACCAGAATTCAGCCACAAAGACCCCAAAGCAAGGTGTCCCAAGCTTGGCACTCTTGACCTTTGGGGACAGATACTCCTTTGTTGTGGGGGCTGTTCTGTGTCTTGTAGGGTGTTTGGCAGCAACCCTGGGTCCCACCCACTGTTAGGCACAACCCTCCTAGTTGTGACAACTGAATTGTCCTGAGACACTGGCAAATGCACTGCGGGAGCGAATTCTCCCCGGGTGAGAACTATTAGTCTGGAATCTATCCTCCAGCTGCTGAGCAAGCCCTGCCCACAGCTGCTTCTGTCCGGAGGTGGCCAGCTGCCTTCAGGCAATGCCAGGTCAATACAATTATCAGCTACTGAGGGGCCGTCTGTGGTCAGGTGTCCTGAGAGTCCCCGACAGCTTTGGAAACGGGTGAGGGGGGGTCTTCCTGTAATCGATCATCTCGTGCCTTCAGGCATCTTCTTCTTAACATTTATGACAATTTTTTAATCAAATGGGTTTCCTTTTTAAAACCAGCTTCCCCCATTAGAACCTGTGCCCTGAGGGCAAGATCTTCTCCTATCTGTGTTTAGCCCCAGCCGGTACTCCGAGATTAGTATATAGGATGTACAAAGTGAGTATCTGCTTCAGGAAAGGAGGGAATTAACAAATGCTTGCTGCTTGCCTACACCTGGGAGACACACCTGGAGGACTTGTTAAAACTCAGATGGCTGGGCCCCAGAGTTTCTGATTCAGAAGGCCTGGGGCGGAGCCCGAGAATTTGCATTTCTAACACATTCCCAGATGATGCTGATGTTACAGGTCCAAGGAACCCACCTTGAAAACCACTGGCCTGAACTCTGAACCTTTATTTCTCTATCCTGGGGAGTGTTGGAAAAGGTCAGGTGCCCAGGCCACACCCCGACCAATGAAACTGGATCCCCAGGGGTGGGACGCAGGCTTCTGGATGATCCCAAGTGCAGCTGGGCCTGGGAATGCTCAACTGCACCCTCCCATTGGATCCTCACCACTGGTAGGGGTATTTCTTTCTTATAGATTAGGAACCAGCATTCAGAGGAGTCAGTTACTTTCCCAAGACCCCTGGCCTTTGACTCCAGATGCCATGTTCTTTCAGCCACTCGACTTCCCCAACACCTCCAGATGGTCAGAAATCAGACCATGGCTTTTGAGCTTCCCGATAGCTCGTGTTCATTGAGCACTTACAAGGTGCCCAACACTCCTGCTGTTATTCTCACAACAAATACCTGCCAACTGTTATCACACCCAAGTGACAATGGGGGAAACTGAGGCACAGAGCGATGGAGCAATTTGCCCTAGGCCATTTAGCCAGGCAGTGCTAAAGCCAGAATTGAACCCAGCCACCTGCTCTGACTTGAGGGGCTCAGGTGGTGGGTGAAGAATGCAGAAAGGGACTGGGAATCTGGATTGGACTGGGAGGGGGCAAGAGGCCGCAAAAGCTGCCCGTGTGGGTGAGGCTGGGCAGCAGGTCCCAAGCAGGCGAGCGGCTAACGACCCAAAAGTGGGTAGGTCACAGCTTGGAAGACCTTAGGAGACTGCTGGGACTTGTCAAGCTGCCAGGGCAACTCTGCGGGCCAGGCAGCATCTTACATACTTCCTGCCTCCACAACAGCGAATCCCAGTGATCGCTCCGCCCAGGGCTTCCGGTCAAGGGCATGTGGTGAGCTGACACCAGCTGAAGGTGCAGTGGGAGGAAGGAAGGAATAGCTTCTCTGAGCGTCAGTGTTGTTCACAAAATGAGCTCCAACAGCCTCCTCTGGACTGCGCCGCGCACCTGCCCCCACCCCCCATGCAGATGCCCGCTTGTCTGTCCCATTCTCTCCCACCCACTCTCATGTCTGGTCCCCACAACTTCCTGCATTTGTTGGCTACCTTCCCAGGCCCGGACCTTGGCTCTGCTTTCCTGATGTCAGCAGCCCTTCTCCCATTTGGCACGGTGTGGCTGTGGGCAGATAACGGGTGACACGGCCCTCCTCCCTGTCACCCCATCATTTGGCACAGCCCTAAGAACAGCCCAGATCTGAGCTCTGTCTGGACCCCTCGTGCTGGATGTCCCCAGGCATACACAGCCCAGGAACAGTGCTGAGACACTGGAGAGCCTTTGATTTCTCTTGGGCTGAGGTGAGTATCAGGCAAAGAGATTACGGCAAGCCGCCCTGAGGCTTCCCCTGAGAGCCGACGTGCCTTATCCATGGACCATCTGTACGACTATTTCATGTTTTTCTTCAAATTAACTCCCTTTCCAGCCTTTGACAAATGTATCTGAAGTGGAATCTTTGTATTATTGCCACCAGTGGAAAACCATTGTCATTAACAGAGGATACCAAAACCACAGAGAAAATGGAAAAAAGAAGCCAATTCTAACTACCTTGTGCTCTCCTGCAGAGGTTCACACCCTGCCAGAGGCTTGAAGCCTCCTCGTTGAGAGAGGGGGAGCACAAATGAAGGGACGTTAAGGACACGTGAGCACAAGAGCGAGCGCCACAGGAGTCTGCTCCCAGGCACTGTCAGAAGGACCGATGCAGGGAACTTGAAAAGAGAGCTTTCCCACCGAGATGCAATGGTGTGTGAGGCCTGGCCCCTGCCCCTCCTCGCCAGACTGCCCATGGCCCCAGGGGTGGGGGGCCTGGCTCCACTTCCCCTGGCCTGGGCCCTTTTAGAAAGACCAGTCAGTAGCTTGGCTGTGGATGCGGTGCTGGAAGGATCCAGGCTGCCTGCAAAACACAAAAGCATTTCCCACTCCGCCACGGGTTCCAGACCTCCTTGGACAAACAGAGGGGTTGGCAGCAGGAGCTGGACCCTCAGAGCTGCAGGCCCACACCCCTCAGATACCAGGCCTTCCTGCCCCTGAAAGAGCCTCCCAGGGAAGGGGTGGTTCTGGTGTTAATGACCACTCAGAAGTCAAAACTCCACAGAAACTTTGGAGTAATGGCAAAGCCTCACAACGTGAAAACTCATAGCCCCTCCATGTTGTGTTAAACGCTTTCCATGCCTGGCTGCTTTATACATCTGCTTTCTTGCATTTCCTCTGATGCACAGCAGAGAAAGTGTGAATGCACAAAGCCTATGGGAACTGGGCAAGTAATGCAAGTGAGTGAAGCTGGCCACGACAGAGGGTTGTGGGGACCGAGGCAAACTGGACAGCCACTCAACTCTTCTCCACTGTTCTCATGTAGAAATGTGGGCTGAGTTCCTAAAGCTGCTGATTTTCAAGAGATTCTGGAAATCTGAATTTGTATGTGAAATCTCCATTTTATATCAAAATATTTAAAAACCCTGTGAGAGTGTGCACAAATGTATGTACACAAATGTGCCCAGCAGCTTTATCAAGTAATAGCCTCAAACGGGAAACAACCCAATGTCCTCAAACAGGTGAATAAACAAATTGTGGTACATGCTTACAATACGGATGTGATATCCGTACAACACTCACGGCTCAGCAAAAAGAATACACTAGGAATCTCACTTATACTGAGTGCAAGCCAAATGGAAAAGAGCGTATGGGGTATGTCTCACTTCATATAATAGTTCCAGAAAATGCAAAGGAACCTACAGTGACAGAAGCAGATCAGAGGTTGTGTTGGCAATGGGGGAGGGAGGGACAGGAGGGAAAATGACAAAGGGACACACGGAAACCTTTCCTACAGTTACTACCTTCACTGAGGGGGCTTCGTGACATATATTTTGTCAAAACTCAAATTGTACACTTGGAATATGCACAGCTAATTATGTGTCAAGTATAAGTAAAGCTGCTAAAAGAAAAACGTGAGGGGCCAAATAATGAGTGGGCCAAGTTCAACCCATAGACCGCTAGTGTTTATCCTGTTTAAACTGCTCCATCAGCCCTTAAATCACATTTCCTTCCCCATGCATTTATGGTTACAAAGGCGAAGGAGACTGAGAGATTCCCATGGCGGCAGAGGGGCAGACGGGCCTGGCCGAGGGGAAGATGGGGACCCAGGGACACCGGCAGATGTTACCCAGAGAGAGCCTGTCACCCGTACCCTCCAACTAAATTCCAAAGGTTTTCTGAAGACTCTAAAGCACTTGACTTTTTTTCTCTGTAAATCTAGTTGGCCTCCTAGGATCCAGTGCCCTCTGAGCAAGCTGGCAGCAAATCAGCTGGTAATAGCAAAAGCAAACTGAACAGTTAGGAGACCACAGAGATAATCCTGGCAAGAGATGGTGGGGGCCTGGTCAGCGTGGGGGTCAGAGAAGGGATGGAGAAGTGGTGAGTGTGCAAGGAGAGCCAACCGGGTTGGCTGACGGTGTGGATGAGGGCGGGAGAGAAAGAGAGGCATCCACGTGGACTGCAAGGTTTGGGATTGAACGTGTGGAAGGTGGAGACCCTGGAAGCATCTGGAAGTCAGAGCCACCAGCTGAGATGGGAGGGCTCCAGGCGGAGCAGGCGGGGGCAGGAAGCAGGCTCCTGTCTGCTGCCTCTGACTTCAGGGAAGCTGACAGCACGCATAGGCTGAGAGCTGTCCTACAAAGCAGAGAAATCCAATTATCTCCAAAGCAGGAGTGAGCCTCTGCTTCTGGTTTACCCTGACCCCCCAGCTCCTAACTTCATTTGCTCTGACCACATTAGCAATCCAGGTGGGAAAATGAGATTATGATTCCGGGGCATGCATTGCTGTGGGGTGGGGCGTGACAGAAACCCCAGAGGGCCGTTTGCATCTGCACAAATTAGGCACCATCTGTGTGGTGGGGTAAACTGGCCTGACCCTGGCAGGAGGAAAGACTGGGCTTGGCTTGATAGCTTGGAAGCAAAGCGCAATTAGAGAAAATCTGATTAGAACTGGTGGATGGAGGCTTGCCTTTTGGAAGCACGGGGCTCTCCCAGTATTCTGAGTCTGGAAGAGAGAAAGCGAGAGAGAAGAGAAGGGAGAGAGAGGGAGGGAGAGAAGGGAAGACCTCTGCTTACCGGATGTGATGTCAAAGCAAATACCCTTACAACCTATGCTCTGGCTACTTCCTACCGGACACGGACATCCCTCCCCCCTCCACCAGCCTGTTCAAAATGCAGACTCTCAGGCCCCGTCCCAGACATGCTCGATCAGAGTCTGCATTTCGATGCAGTCCCTAGTAAAATTGAGGACCCCTGCACACACTGGTCTCCACTGCTGTTTTCCAAGGGCCAGGCCTTCACCTACCATCCTCACCATTTTTGCATATCCCCTAGCAATCTTCAAATCAATTCACTTTTTGGGGGAAAAAAAAAAAACACCTTAAGTGCATTTATTTAAAAATGAAACTTTGTATCACTATTATCAGCAGGAAATTAGCATCATTTGGTATAAATGGAAATAACCATGAAAAAGCATTAAACAACATGAAAGTAAAACTGTGTTATTTAAACCCTGGTTGGACACTGCCGCCTGCCCGAAGTTCTTAGTCTGAGGCCGGCACTCTGTTTAAAAGGGAGATGAGGGGTTGTTAAAGAGTTGAGGAAGGCATTCCAGCCTGACCAAGGCTTTCCTCTTAAAAAGGGATGAGGAAGGAACAGCTTTCTCAGGTGTGATGCAACAATGTTATTAGCTCTGCATCCACACTGTCACACCTGTGGTCACTTCCTTGTCAGGCCTAGGCCCCTCAACTTCAGAATCAGCACTGTTCTATGGCAGGGCCCCATGCCCCGCCAGGCCCTTGCATCTCCTCCCCACATTGAGTCCCCCCCTACAAGGCACATTCAACTAATTAGAAGCGGGTGGAAACTTAAGCTTCTCTGGAGATCCCTGGGGCTCCCCTCTATCAGCGATTAATATGACTAGGAGGTACCCCAGAGCCCCAAAGTCCAAGGACAAGGACCCAGGACAAGTTACAAAGTTTGGGTGTGTCCTCGGGGATGGAACCCCAGGATCACGGTGAGTAGCTGAGACTGTACACCTAGCTTCAAACTGCCGTTGGATTCAAAGTCTGCATGGGGAGCTGTGTCAACCTGGCCTCTCAAAGTGGATTCCTATGACCACTTGGGCAATACATGGTGGCACAGGTGAGGATGGGGGCCTAGAATTTTCCAGAAATGCCTCTTGCCAAGGGGAATTATGCCAAGCTCAACAATTGACAGTTAAAATCTTAAAGGGAACATTACAAGTCCTCCAGTGGAAGCAAGATGTTGAAAGGCGATATGGTTGCTCTACATTTATCTTCCTTATACCAGCTCCTTTTATTACCTTAGAAAGCCACAATGTGAGATAGCCGCCAGCCAGAAGAGAAGCCCTTGCTCAGGCAATGGTGTCAGTAGTGTTGTGCTGGGGTTCGGTGTATTTTAAACGGGTGCTGGCTTATTTGCACAGCAGCTGGTGATCAAATAATGACTATTAATAAAAACACACACAGTTGCAAAACCTCTCTGATCAGTAGTGATGAGGCTGTTAGTAAAAACTCAAACGTTCCCTGGAGAAATCTGGGAAGGTGAAAGTTTTTTTCCCCCACTCCCACCAAAAGATTCTTTTCCTCCCCATCCATAATTATATTAATACTTAGTTACCTTTCAGTGCTTACCATGTGCTAAGCAGTATTTTAAGGGCTCTACAGAGATCAACCCTGGGATCATCACAATGTCACCAAACAGGAACTTTTCTTCCCTGATTCACAGACATCAGCCACCAAGACCCACCAACGCGGCTTCCCAAGGCATCTCAGGCCTCAGACTTCATGCACGAAACACGGAAATGAACCATATTTGATTCACCGTATGAAGTAATCCAAGTGTCCATTGAAGGATGAATGGATACACAGTATATATATTCAATGGACTATTATTCAGCCTTTCAAAAGAAGGAAATTCTGGCACACTCTACCACATGGAGGAACCTGGAGGACATTATGCCAGGTGAAATAAAACAGTCACAAAGGACAAACACGGCATGATTCCATTTACATGAAGAACCTTGAGTAGTCAATCCGTAGAGACAGAAAAAAGAAGAGTGGTTGCGGGGGGAGAGGAGAACGGCGAGTGACTGTTTAATGGGCATGGAGTTTAAACACTGAGTGCTTTCAGTTTGGGAAAGATGAAAAAACAGTTCCGGAGAGAGATGGCGGTCATGGTTGCACAACAGTGTAAAACACTAGTGAACTCTCCACGTCATAATGGGTGCTACAGACTGAACTTGTATTCCAAAATTCGTTATGTTCAAACTCGAACCCCCATTGTGACGGTATTGGGAGGTGGGGGTCTTTGAGAGTGACTAGGTCATCAAGAGGCTCATGAATGGGATTACTGCCTTTAGAAAAGAGACCTGCTCCCTCGCCCCTTCTGTCATGCAAGGGTACACACAGCAAGGAGACTTCCATGCACCCAGAAGCGGGCCCTCACCAAACACCAGATCTGCCGGGGCCTTGATCCTGGACTTCTCAGTCTTTAAAACTAAGAGAAATATATTTATGCTGTTTATAAGCCACCCACTCTAAAGTTTTTTGTAATAGCAGCCTGAATGGACTAAGAGGATGGTAAATTTTTGTTATGTGTATTTTACCACAGATTTTTCCCATAAGAAAAAGAGCTCTTGAAATTAAAAGCACTGACTCATTCATTTGTCAAAGCTCAAAAGATTTGTAGATTTCTTTCATTCAATGCACAAGGATTAAAGGAGTGTCTACTGTGTGCCAGGCAGTACCCTAAACAGGTGGGTATGGAACTGAATCAGAGGTGACGCTCTGGAGAGATGTGGACACAAATAAATCAATAAATACAGTAAAATCAGAGCCACAGACACAGTGTGTACCGGGGGTCTGCTTCTGCGAGTTGCCCATTCTACAGATAAGGAAACTGAAGCACAGAGAGGTAAAGGAAGTGGTCCAAAAAGCTACAGAGGTGGTGAAGCCAGGATTCACCCCCAGGCAGTCACCCTCAGTTTGTGCTTCTAACCGCATGCCATGGGGTGGAGGGAGCGACGGTAAGCTTTGTAAAACTACATTTGTAGTCAGCAAACTACAGCCTGTGGGTCAAATCCGGCCACTGTCTAGTTTGGCAACCAGCCACATTCATTTGTGTACATACTCTCTACAGCTGTCTGTATCAGAGATTTGAGAACTTGTGACAGAGACCACATGGCCTGCAGAACTGAAAATATGATCTGGCCCTTTACAGAAAAGGTTTGTCAACCCTGTCCTAGGGGATTGGTAGGAAAATGTTAAGGGAGGCAGAGAGGGGAAGGCACAGATGCCAACTGCTCCTTCTCAAGATATTCCACATCCCTCTTCCCCTTCCATGAAGCCACCCCCTTAACGCGGGTGGCGTCCCCACCAGGAGCCTTCCACAGCCTCCTTACCCCCGTCCCCGTGTCCGCCCTTAAGCTCCGCAACACTTTCTCCATCCAGGAGGGAAGAGACCCACCTAAAGACGAGACTGGATCCTAACGCCTTCCACTTAAACCAACTATTCTCAGAATGAAACCCAAACCCCTCATCAGGACCTACCAGGCCCTGCAGGCCCTGAGCCTGCCTCTTCCTCCAGCCCCATCCCACATGTGCCCTTTGCACTCACTGGCCTTTCTTGCAAATACTCTACCCACCACCCTGGCTGCCTGACTCTCCAGAGACCTGCTCTTGATGGAAATGGCTGGCCGCCCTGGCCTCCCTGGTATAACGTCCCCGTGAGAATCTCTGCCCACCTGCTTCTTCCCTCAGATCACTTATTACAACCTTGCAAATATTTTACAGAAACTTATGTTTTAGCTGCCTCCTTCATACCCCAGACCCGAGGGTGGCCTATGTGGGTGGGCTTTTCCTGTCATTTCCATTAACCTCTGCATACAGCCCAACTACCTCCTCCCAATACATATACAATGTATGTTTGTATATATAAGCCTGTTTTGCGAATACAGGTTCAAGGCTGGTCCCGACTCCCTATCCCCTCCAATAAGACTGCCATCCCGAAGTCTTTCCTGTGCATAAATGTCACAGCCCCCACTGCCCCCACCCAGAAAGCGCTGAGGACAGTCCCAGAGGGCCAGTTGTGCCTAGCGTGGCCTCCGGCACCCGGGGGCACTCTAAATTCACGTGTGGCCAGGGAGGATGCATTCTGTGCAGGGAGGACTGCCCCAGAGGTGTGAAGCAGCATGATGCCTTCCACAGGGGAGCAGCGAGAGGGCACGTGTGGGAGGAGCAGGAAATGGTGTCCTTCGACTTCATCAAATTCAAGAAGCACCCCAGCCCTCAACAGGGGTCCTGAGGTTACTGAAGCCTTTGAAGGTCAAAAGGTTGCATTTCCAAAGATGCTGATGTGGGCAGAGGAGTTCCTGGGACTCTGATATCTACACCCCCCCTTGCTGGTCACACTCAAGCCGGTGGCCCTCAGATGGAGTAAAGGGTCCTGGAGGCCATCAGCAGCCTCTCAGCCTCTCGGGTGCCGTGGCGACAGCAAGAACAAGCCATCTCCACCATCGGAGAACACGGAAGGACTTACCTCAACTCCCTGCGGAAGCTCACAGCCCCACCCCGTTTGGGTGGACAAGCTCCTCAGCTATAGGACATGCAGGACTATTTCTGCCCCAGGGGTGGGCAGGAGGAGGAAGAGGGTTTGGCAGCATGGACAGCTGGGCGCCTTCGCTCACCTTAGCCAGCTGTGTCTGCAGTTTATTCTTCACATCCGTCACCTCGGAGATGCGGGTGTTGAAGGCCAGGTTGGTGGTGGTAAACTGCTTCCACATCTGATCCGACAGGGTCTCAAAGAGGTTGTCGGCCTCCTCCCGCAGCCGGATGCAGTTGGCCCGCATGTTCTGCGAGTGCCTGATGTTGTCATTACTGAACTTGGCCCAGGTCTCGGGCACGGAGATCCTGTAAGAGGTGTGAGGACAGATTTAACACAGGGGAGGAATCAGGGGCTTGGGGCAGGCCTCAGAGGATCCAGGGTGTCTCAGCCTCGGCATGTCTGACATTTGGTGCGGATCGTTCTAGGACGTGGGGCCGTCCTGCGTGCTGTGGGGTGGCTAGTGGCATTCCCAGCTTCCACCCACTAGATGCCAGCAGTGCTGCCCTGCTGGCTGTGACAATCAGAAATACCTTAGACATTGCCACATGTCCCCTGGAGAAGGGGCCCCATCACCCTCAGGTGAGCACCCCTGGGTATCCATCCTCCTCATTTTATAGGTGAGGCAGCTGCAGCCCAGAGACAGCTGCTTTTCCAAAGGGCACATGGTGGGTTGTAGGATGGGAGAGATTCCATCAAAGCAACAGGAGTGCGTAAACTCCTCCCTGGCCACCACCTGAAGCACACGGACAGGCTGAGGAGCAGGCATGGCACAAGGCTGGCTGCAGAGTCCCTTCAATTCTGTGACGAGCACGCGCCAGGCTACTTTGCACCGACTTACTCGTTCAGCGAATGTTCTCTGAATACCTGCCCCATGCCAGGCGTTGTTCTAGGCACCGGGATAGAGCCACAAACAAGAACAGCAACATCCCTGTCCTCGTGGAGATAAATTTCCAGCGAGGGAGACAGACATTACTAAGTAAACAATGTATTTACACGTGGTATGTGCTACGGAGGAATTTAGAAGCAAGATGAATTAAAAAGAGACAAACTGCAGTCACTATGTGTCAATCAGGGAATAAAATGGAACACTCAGAACATGGAGGCACTCAGGGATTAGCAAACGCGGGAAATTGTCCCAATCCCAGGTGTGAGTTGGAGAGGAGAGGGAGGGGTGGGAGACAAGGAGCTGTGTGCAGTACCAGCCCTGGGAGGGAGAGCAGGGAGAATAAATCCCTGCCATCTTTCTCCTCGGCCCTCAGCCCCTTGCTGGTGCCCCTCCCCGTGGCTGAAACTAGCTGGGAACCAGCTGACAGAGGGCCAGGCAAGTTGGCCTGGAGGGCAGCCTCCTCTACAGCACTCACAGCAGGGCCGCTGGAGAATGGGACTGGGGGACGAACAGACACGGGCTACATTTGGAGGGGCTGGCAGGGGAGGCTTCTTGGAGGTGGTGACAGGGACGTAAAAGGGATTCAGTTTGAACAACAGAAAGTTCTTCCTGGCAGAGTCTGTAAGCCCCTGCAACAAGCGACCAATGTCGTGTATGGGGTTTTTGTCCTCTCAGAAGTCTTTGAGGAGGAACATGCATTTTTTTTGAGCTGGCCTCAGTTCCAGGGTAAACCAGACTAGATAACTTTTCAAGGTGCATTCTAGCCAGGAAGTCTCCAGTCCTTAAATAAAACGTTTTTATTTCAAGGCAGTAGGAAAAAGGAGTCTCAATTTTTGGGAACAGAAGTCTCTTTCCAGACTTTTTAAAGCACACTGAGATTGCATGGTGAATAGAAATATTTTGAAAACATACATAATATGTGGTTGTTTTGTCTGTCTTTTGCAGGAGCTAAAATGGGGCAATAAACAGGGATCTTGGGCTTCTGGGGATGGGAGAGAGCGCTGTGTCTGATCCAAAACTTTTATCCAACAAAGACCAGAGGCTCAGAGAGATAAGTGTCTCCTCCCAAGTCATACGGCCGCTCATCATCAATCCAGCCTGTGGATTTACTGAGTGCACTTCCTGCTGCAGAAAGGGGCGCTGTCCGTGGTGAGGAGCAGCCTCTAAGTCCTCGCCCTCCCCGGAGCAGACAGCGAGCCCCTTAATTACATTCTCCGGGGGGCTGGGGTGTGTATGTACCAGAGGCAGCCTTCTGCTTGCAGGGGATGTGCCTCAGTAGGAGGGACACACTTCATGGAGCCCTGTCCTCTAAAGAAGGGGGTGACAGCAGGCTTTGCGGGGGAGGTAGGAAGGTGCCGTGGTAAAGCACGGAGGTCCAGGTCCAGCGTGGGCTTAGCTGGTGGCCCTGCCACTGGCTGTGTGAACTTAGGCCAGTCACTTGACTTCTCTGAGCCTAGTTTCCTCATTGTGAAATAGGGATAATATTGGTGTCTATTCTCGGGGTTGCTGAAATATGAAAACTTTTATCATGGCACCTGAAAACATTAAGTGCTTCATAAATGTTTATTGTTCATGAGGTGCTGTGTGCGAAGCTCTCAGAACAGTGCCTAGCACACAGCAAGCATCAGGTAAAAGGCATCCACTGTCTCCTTTGCCCCCGCCTCCTGCTCCTCATTGGTTAATCCACGGCATGGAGAACTTCCATGACCCGAGATACTTCCCTTCCCAGCCTCCAAATGTCCTTTAACCTGTCAGGATGGGCCCTGCTCTAAGAAAGCCCCACACACAAAGCCCTGAGCTGGTACATCTGGCGAGCAATTAGTCACCACAAACAGCGGCTCTCGCTTTCCAGCTGGAGTGACTGGATGAGGGACTTTAAATAGCAGGCCCTGCAGGGCATGGAAACGAGAGTCTCCACCAGGTTTCAGGGAGGCATCTTTGGGAGGGGAGCCCCGTGGACTCCCTGTGGGCATGGGCAGCTGCGGCTGAGGGGGCAGAGCCCCAAGCCCTGCTCCCCTGGTCAGGGGCTGTCACTGCCGGAGACCACAAAGGGTCATTTCAACACTTGCATATGTACCAAGATCCAGAAAGTGACCTTGGGCTTGGGCCAACAAGACTGCCAGGAAACTCCTTCCCTCCTTCCTTTTCATTCTTCTCTCATTCAACAAATATTTATTGTACACCTACTATGTGTTGAACACAATTCTATGTGCTAGAGGATTTCTTTTTTTTAAGGGACCAAGATAGACACCACCTTCTGCCTTTCCTGGAGCATCTCTCCCTCTCCAGCCCTAAGTGTCCCAGACCTCAGACTGCTGATTGGAAAGTGTGCCTTAGTTCTGCATGAAATTCCAGAATGCTGTGACGTGGCCACAACAGTGCCAGGCACACAGGAGGCACCTGTCTCACAGCGGTTGTGACAAGAAAATGAGGTCACACAGCAAGCACTCGATAGATGTTAGCTGTTGGAAAGGCAATGGTGGGCTGACAACACCTCCTCCCGCTTCTTGGCTCAGTCCAGCTGCCGGAACCTTCCTCTCCAGCCTTCTCCTTGAGTCTGTGGCTCCCCAAGAACCTTCTGGTAAACTGCATCTCAAATTAGCTGGAACTGGACTCTGCAGCCTGCCACGGAGCATCCCCCATTCAACCACACGGCCCTCACCTGCCTGGCACGGGGTGCCCCTGTGGTTCCTTGGCTGAGCAGACTCAGAAACCCTCACTCCCGCCCCCACGGCCAGGGATGGGGGCCCTGAGCCCAGTCCTTACGTGCCGTCGATTCTCTCCACGCCATGGAAGAAGCTGATGCAGTCTGACGTGTTCCTCAGGTTAAAGCACTTCTCATCGATAAACTGGGCTGAGTTTTTGTCCTCGAGGTCCCTCTCCAGAGCATGCTGAGCATCTCGGTTATCCCTGTGGGGGGTGAGATTTGTCCCCGGATTGCACGCTTACACAGAATCCCTCACTCAAGGTCACAGGGAGGTCAGTGCAGAGCCACTGCTCAAAGCAAGTCTCCGGACTCCTAAGAGGATGCTCTGTCTCCCCTTAGTGACTTCTCGGCCTTCTTCCCACCCTGATGCCCCCACCACACACCCAGGGCCATGCCCACTTCCCCCCACCCAGCCCCGCTTCCCTCCCCTCCCCCAGTGTAAGTAGATCTGTTGTCATTTAGAACAGGGATGGGCAAACATGTACTGCAAATGGCCAAGTATTAAATATTTTAGGCTTTGTGGTTCATATCGTCTCTGTTACAACTACTAAATGCAGGAAAGGAATCACAGATAATACATAAATGAATGAATGGGTGTGGCTGTGCTCCAATAAAACTTTATTTACGAAAAGAGGTGATGGACCAGATTTGGCCCTCCAGCTGTGCATATGCTGACATGCTGACCTCATTTAGAAGATATGAATTCACACTCTGGAAAAAGCCTTTAAAACAGTTCACAGATCATTGTGTCTAACCCTCTGCCTGGCACAGAAGAAAAAGACATGAGTAAGACCCAGGAGCTCACAGATTGGCATAAACACAGTAAAAATAAATAAACCGTACAGGTTTGAGAAGGATGCAAACTGACACAGAGAAGGAAGCCACTATCTCAGCAGACTTTTGGTTTCTCTCTGTCTCAGGCTCTCTGGGTGTCTGCCTGCCTCATCTTTCTTAGATTCTCTGTCTTGGGGCCTCTGCGTGTATGTCTCTCTCTTTCCTCTGTCTTTGTCTTTTTGCCACATTCCTTTTCTACTATGGATCCTGAGAGCTGATGAGGAATTTCAGACGGGCCAGGAGCAGGGAAATGTGTTAAATTGTGTTGGTGGGCATCCACCTGTTAGGATGCTCAGGGAGTCATGCTGGGCAGGAGGGACCACCCGGAGCCCTGGGCCTTCTGAATTTGCAGAGCCGTGGAGAAATGGGGCCAGGTCCTGCCTAATGAACTGGAATGTGAAGAAAGACCAGCATGTGGAAAGAAACATGCCAGAGCATTAGCGGGGGAGCCTGTGGCCTCGGGGTCCCCGCTCAGCTCGTCCGGCCTCCTGGGCCTTGCTAATGAGGCCTGGGGAAAACCGGGCAGCCTCTGTCTCCCCGCCTTGGCCCACGACAGAAAGCACAGCCAGCGCCAAGGCTCAGCCGGCTGTCAGCTCACCAAGAAAAGCTTGAACTTGGCTCCAGCCCAGGCAGGAAGAGCCTTTTCTACTTTGCTGGGGCGCCTGGTGAGTTGAGGACACGGCCCTGCCCTGATGCAGCCTCAAGCTCGTCCAGAAAACTATGAGCCACCAGCCCAGCACCTGCTCATGCCAGGGCAGCCACCTGAGCAGGTTGGCGGCAGAAGCTCTGGCCGGTTCTAGGTTGGTTAGGGTGCCCTGGCAGGGAGCTGCCTCCCGGCAGAATGGCACACATCCTCCCACAAGGTCACACAGCCTCCAAGCAGGGTTGCTCAGCCTTGGGTCCTGGCAAAGGGGGACACCCCCTCCGCCTGCTCCCGTTCCCTCCCTGCCCTCAGCCGCCACTGCTGCTCGGAGTCTACCCCTGAATCTCCCTCTCTCTTGTCCTCTTTCTCTGTGTCTGTCTCTGTCTCTGTCTTTCGTCTTGATTCCTCTGTCCGGCGTGTCTCCGCCCCTCCCTGTCCCCCATGTCCCTGTTCCCAGTGCCAGTCTTGGTCCTTCTTCCCCTCTGACAGCACAAATCACTCCGTGCCTCCCAGGCTGTGGGACTGTCTCCAACATCTCCTCCAAGGTCCAGCTCCCCAAGTTCAAGTCTCAGCTTTTGTTCAAACTAAACTTGTTCAAACTGTCCCATTTCCCACCACCCACCACTCAGTTCGGCCATGGCCCTGTGGCAACCATAAATAGAAAACCATTCATAAATGATCATAAACGTAAGGCCAAGAAAAATACAATGAAGACATCTGCCTGCCCAAAGCACTTCCCTTGTTAAAGCTTCCCAGTTTAAATAAAAGTATTTAAGAGTTTTTTTAAGTGAATTAATTTATAGACAAACATTAGGTGAACCATAGTCCAAGTGGTAAGTAGAAGTGTCAGAAATAAGAACAGAAGTGTGCACTACTCTCCCACCCATTCAACTGTCCCTTCAGCCACTGCCGTTCTGCATCTCATTTTGGACACCTCCTCCTCTCATGTCCACCCTTGCCTACACCCTGGGTGATTCTCTCCTGTCCCCGTACCCAGTTCTAACTGCCACAGTGGAGGTGAGGGGCTGTTGTGTGTGTGTGTGTGGGGAGGACTGCTCTTTCTCCTCCATGGAAGCAGGGCACCCACTCCCAGAGGCTATTTGCAAGCTGCCTGGCCCCCTTAGTATCCCAGCCCACTTGCCCACATGTCCCATCTGTAGGAAGGTGTGGCCGGGGCAAGAGGTAAAGGCAGGGTCCAGCTCAAGGGCCAGGTGGGAAGGCTGCCTCCAGGAGAGCTGGGGACCAAGGGCTTAGCTATGGGTCCCAAGCCCTCTAAAACTCAGGCCTACCTTTAATTATGAAGGAAACCTCCTCGTTTGTCGCAATACTGGTTATGTAATCTTCAAAGAACAAAAAGTTATTCCCTTTGAAGACTCTTGGTTCAAGGCCTCTGCGAGCTCCCCTCTGAGGCTGTCCCAGCCCCTCACCTTGATGCCTGATGCCACTACGCTCCGCCTTTCCCAGAGTTCAGAACTCCCACGGGGACGCCACTGGCTAAGCAGGGCCTCAGTGAGGCCAATTTCTTGTGCCTAAACCCTCACTGCAAATGAGAACCACCACTGACATGCTGGCCCATGAAAACCAATTGTGCACATCCCCGTAACATCCTACTGGTAGACTGATATCAGCCAGGGCGGTAGCGTTTACACCACTGCAATTGGCAAATCTACAAATCAGGATTTTTCTTTGTTCCTGGAGAGCTGTTGTTAAACACCTACCAGTATACCACTGGCCAAAAGAACCACCTAGAAACAGGGGGCCCATCTGGCTTGGCCCCCAGAAACCTAGAGACCCAAAACAAACTCCAATAAAAGGGAGAGAAAGCAGCCCTTACCGCATCTGCATCTCAAATCTTTGGGCTAATTTTCTCATCTGTTCTTGGCAACATTTTAGCAAATCTACTTCCTGCAATGAAAAAAGTCAGAAAGAGCAGTGAGTGTCCCTTAAGAGGCTCACAGCATCCACTGGGCCACCACACCCCTTGCCTCTCACGTCCCCTTCTCCGCCCCACCAGGTGAATGTCAGCGTGGGGACTAATTCCTGCCTCAACCCATATGATCCCAGGGCCACGCAGCTAAGGGTTGATTGTGCAAGTCCCATGTTCTTTGCCCTTTTCTTTTCTTTTTATATACTTTCAAATTAAAATAAAATTTAGCACCTACTATGTGCCTAGTGCTCATTTATAGATTATTTTATCATTAAGTAATGCATACTAATTGGTACAGTGTGTGACATGCAACAGGTGCTCATAAACCCTAGCTTTGTTCCTGTTACTGACTGGCATCATGATGATGCCTGTTTGGTGATGAAAAGACTGAGGTCAGATGACCTCATTTCTCCCTGTTCCGAAACTGCAGCCTAGACACCCACCCATGCTTTCTGCTCCTGACGGGCAGCTCAGAAACCTCTCTGACCAGCTTGTCCTCCCTCCTCCCTCAGGGGACCAGGCAGACCCCGGAGGCTCCTTACCTGGGTAAGGTTTTTCTCCACATTGTCATGGACCAAATCAATCCCAGTCCTTTTCTCTCGATGGTACAGGCACTCCAGGGCCACCTGTAGGGAGCACAGAAATTGCCAGTTCCCCCTGCAGCTGTATGCAGACCCTGGGCAGAGGGGACTCACCTCTACCTTTGTCCCAGGGACCCCAGATACTTCCTGTGGCCTCATCACTGCGCATTTGGGTGGGCTCTACCCCTTCTCCCTCATCGGGAGCCGTGGGAGGCTGTGTCTGTGGATGGGTGCAATACTGGTGCATATCCCACAGGCATGCTGTGCTAAGTTGGTTTGAAGACTATAAGGCACTCAGAATACTGCCAAAAGAACCACCTAGAAACAAGGGGCCCATCTGGCTTGGTCCCCAGATATTACCTATGCATATATGTGAAACCCCTTTTTGGAGATTTCTAAGTGGGAGGAGAGCTTTAGGAAGCGACCAGGACCAAGTGACACCCAGGTGACCCTGCTGCACAGCCATGGCTCTAGTAACTATCGCAGCAACGGGCAGAGCAGAACAGAGACAGGAGAGGAGGTCGCTCAGGGGAGCTCCTACTGCAGGAGCTAGTGATTGGGCCACTGGACTGTGATGTCACAGAAAGCAGTGGAGGGAGACGGAACCACGGGACAAGACCGAGCGTCGGGATGCAAATGAATCTGGGAACTTGGAAAGAAAGGATTCATTGATTTCACGAGGATTTACTGAGCCCCTTGTGTGTGTCACGCTCGATCAAGGTGCTGGGAACATGGCAATGAACTAAATAAATCCCTACTCGGATGGAGTTCTAATGGAGGGAACACAAGTAAACACATAAAGAAACACAATCATTTCTGCCTGCGTTAAGGCTAGTCCCTGATAGCCTTACAGAAGTAGATAGTTGGGGTGATGTGGGTAGGCAGTGAGGGAGGACTTCTCTAAGGAGGTGGCAGGAGACCTGATTATGGGAAGCAACAGAGATGAATGGGAATAATGAGCCAGGAAGAGGGAGCAGCAGGTGCAAAGGCCCTGAGGTAGGAGGCACAGCAGACAGGAAGCCACTGGGACTGGAGACAGTGAGGCCAGAGTGGTGGGCAGGCACTGGAGGCTGTAACAAGGAATTTAGAGTTAACTAGGGTATATGTTAGGAGCCAGGAGAGGATTTTAGTGGGGGATAGGGGAGCAGGTGTGCAAAGATCCAGTTCAATATTTAAAATTGCTCCTCTGGTGCTGTTTAGAAAATGGGCTGGAGGGGAAGCCAGGAAGGAGGCAGTCATCACTGTCTAGGGATAGGCTGCCTGGGCTGAGGTGGTGGCCCTGGAGATAGAGAGAAGAGGATGAGATGTTGTCTCAGGTCCCCATGCCACCACACAGCTGCCAGAGGCCACGTGACCTGGCAGAGCTGGGTTTTCCAGACAGACTGGTGGGCGAGAAGAGAGGGGAGAGGACAGCAATGGATTCTGGATGCCGCCTGGGATCTCCTGCCCACTGTCCTCTGGGGAGAAACCTGGGGGTGTAGGGAAACAGTACGACCCCTCGTAGTGGGGGGAAAACGGTGCCATATCTCCTGGGTGATCTGGAGGCAGGACCTCTCCTTCAGAAGTCCCCACACCTGACATGGAGCAGAATCGCCTGCTGGCGGCTTCCAGGCAGGAGGGTCTGAGTCCCCACAGGCTCCAGGGAGCCGCTGAACACCATCCTGGCCCAGGTCTGCTCCCAAAACATGAGGCAGCTAACGCTAAATCCCTTCTCGACTGTCCCACTCCACAACCCAGTGAAAAGCGCTCACCCGGAGCCCTTGGCAGCCGGGGAGCCCAGGAGGGCTCTGGCAAATGGGCTGCAAATAGAACCGCACACTGGTCCTTCTGGAGAACCGACATTCCTTGACACTGCTGGCACATTTACCCTCTGCCTTACCCCCAGCTTCCTGCCTCAGCTGAGAATATCAAAACGCTCCTTCCCACCAGGAGCTTGCAATGTGAGATATGAAATCTCTGCCCGCAGTAGGACCAACACCATGGGCTACAGATGGCTCAGCAGGAAGACAGGAGCCTGCATCCCTTCTGACATGAGGTGGAGGCTGCAGAAGCCTCCCCTGTTCTTTCTGGAATTCCCACTTCAGAAAAATTCCTATTTGGCAGAGCCGCTTTCGTTAAGTATCTGTCATATGCAGCCAAAAGCACTCCTAACGGATCCAGGACATGACTGGAGACTGGGAGACCAAGAACCGTCCAGAATGTCCACATTCAGACATTTATTCAACAAATGTTTGTTGAGTGCTATGAACCGTGCACCGCGCGAGGCTGGGAAGACACTCAGACCGCTGGTGTGGCCCAAAGCCAATCCCCATAGACACTGCCCATCAAGGGCCAGCCAGACACACTGGCATGTCGCGCAGAGTTATCAGTCTTGAACACAGTGTCGACAAAGCAGACGAAAATCCCACCCCTCATAGAGCCTCTATTCTGGCAGGGAGAGGAATCAATTATTTAAATGTGTAAATCATGGAGTATGTTAGGAGGTGTTACAGGCTACGGAGAGAAATTAGGCAGTTATCTTAAGTGGGTCTTTTTAAGACCATCGTACGCATGCATGCACACAGGCAGGTAATCCTTCAGTCAAGCTTCTGCAGTTCTGACGTAATCCCGACAAGGAAAGGACATTCAGTCCCGACCAAGGAATGTGACTGGGATAGCCCTGGATTGATTATGTGATTCTATTTTTTACCTTAGAAACTGATCATGGATGACGCGGCTCAAACTGACCTGCTGGGTGCCTGTGCCCTTCGTCATCGCTCCAGGCAAGCGGAGCGCATGGGGCTGCACCTCCCCACCCACACTCACCTTCAGGGGACAGTTCACCTCCTCAGCCGCACACTCCAGCCGCCTCCTGATTGTCTCCAGGCTGCGGTTCTCGTTCAGGAGCCTCTCCAGCTCGTAGTTCAGCTCAGACTTCCAGAAGCCGATGTCCGACAACCTCTGGCCCAGGTTCCGGCAGGTGCCCTCCTGCATCTGATGTGTCAGCTGATCCTTGTCCTGCATGAGCCGCATAGAGTCGCCTGTCAGCCGGCCGGCCCACAACCGCGAGGCCTCGGCCCCGCGGATCTGCAACTGGTTGGACTGCTCCCAGTCGTGGGGACTATAGCGACAGAAGAGCGCAGAGCGGAGTGCCGGCAGGACGGTGGGTGGCCGCAGGGCGCTGCAGCATGTGGTTCCCTCATCCACGCAGGGCTGGCCGTTGGAGACCTTGTAGAAGAGGCTGGGCCTCCACGAGGTGACGTAGCGGTACCCAGGCAGGTGACAGGGCGGGCAGCATTCCTGGATGGCGGGAGCCAGCACAGCGGGGGGCAGCATGCCAGTGTCACAGGCTTTCTTGGTGCCACAGTAACTGGCAGTCTGAGTGGTTCCAAGAAACTCCATCCTTCCTCATCAGCCCCACTAGGGCAGAACTCTGAGCAAAGGCGACCCCACAGGAGGGGGAGAAGCTTCTCTTAGGGCAGGACCTCTATGACTCGGCACTGCTGTCATAAAGCCTGGGGGAGGGGCGAATGTCACTTTCAGGCCAGCTGGGCCCATATTGTCCCAGTCAACACACGCACACAAAAGCGAATGTGAGTTTCTCAATCCACAGAGTTGGAGGTGCAGGAAATGGCATTTGTTAATTTTTCCATAGCAGTCGGATCTGCTTTTCCAGACCTGACTCTGCCCATGGGAGAAAATGCAAAACGCAGTCCCCTCCAGTAAACGCAGTCGGCTCAGGGCAATTTGGTCAAAGTTAGTTGATTTCTTTTTCTTTGTCCCCAGGGTGGCACCGGAATGGGAAATCCATAGTATGGAACACTATCCAGCAGTTAAAAGGAATGAACTCTTAACACAGATGAACGTCAAACGTATTAAGCTGAGCGGAAGCAGCTAAACTCAAAAGGTCAATCCTGTGTAATTCCATTTAGATGACATCCCGGAAAAGGCAGGTCCTATGGACAGACGGCTCGTGGCGGGGGATGGGGGGTACCGGGGCAAGACTGACTGTGGAGGAGCGTAGGCAGATGGTGACGGTATTGCTCCGTATCTTGACTGTGGTGGCAGTTACACAACCACATGCATTGGCTAAAGCCCATAGGACCGTCCACTAAAAGAGGTAAATTTTACATAAATTACACTTCGATAAACCCGCCCTTAAACGAGGGTGGTAGGGATCGTGGGCTCCCGAGGCGGAGACTGGGCCTATGCGCCTTGCCATGAAGCCCCAGTGCAAGGCAGAACGAGAAAGCATTAGGCCCTCTGCCCTGTACCGATGTCTGCATCCCAGGGAGAAACTACCCCTCCCACTCTGGGCTGGAGGGCGTGGCAACAAAATCTCAAGGTGCAGAACAAAAGAGGTGCTTGGTCTGTGGAGCCTTGTCCCCCTTATGAAGTGGGAAAGAAAACAACCTTCACCCTCTGGTCCTTGCTGGTGAAGTGAGATGGTCAGTGGGACTTTTCTCTCCAGCTGTGGGAACCCAGGACTGAAAAACGGAGTGTGTATGAGAGAACGAAGGGAGAGAAATAACCTTAGGCACCTTCTTTACCCCTGATGCTTCACATATACTCATTTAAAATGTTTCCACAGCCCACCTATAAAGCAACCTCGCGTCACAGAGGAGGATAAGGAAGTCGCGAGGGCTCTGGACCTGCTCCGTACCTAAAACGCTTCTCTTGTGGGACCCTTGAAGACGGGCCATTACACAACAGGAAGTGCCTGCCCACCAAGGACAGCCAAGAAATGGGGCAAAAAGATTCAGCGTATTTTTTTCAGCACCAAACGTTCACGGTAAAAATAACGTGAGCAATCTAAGGGTATAAAGATTTAGATTTTTCTCACCAAGAGCTACTTTGCATTTTCCCAGATGTAAGTACTGTTGTCAGATTTTTGTATTTTTCCAGAGATACTCCATGCACAGACAGGCTTAGATAAGTCTGTACCTCTTTTCCATAAATACCATGCTCACCGTTTTCCACAATACCCTAAGCCTTGGAGATTATCCCATTTTGGTACATAAACATCTATCTCTTCCTTTGTGTAATTCTCCATCACGTGGAGGTGCTACTATTTATTTGGCTCTTCTCTATGACTGGGCATTTAAGATGCTTCCTGTCTTGTAGTTACAAACATGGCTGCAATAAACGTCCTTCCCCGAGCAGGTCTTGAAATCGGTTTACGTAGGGACAATTTGCACACGGCTCAGGTTCGTGAGTTCTGACATACAGGCACACAGGTACACCACCTCACCTAGATGGGCTATGTCCATGGCCCTGGAGGTCTCTTGGTGCTCTCCTCTCTACCTTTCGCCCCAGCAACCACCTGTGGGCCCTCTGTCCCCACTGAATGCCGTATATATGGGGTCATGTAGCACATGGTCCTTTGAGCCCCACCCCTCTCCCTTTGCATAATTGCAACCAGTCCTTTCACATGCATTTCTGGGCATGTCTGAGCATAACTTCTGGAAGAAGTTACAGGATGGAGGAGCACATGGATTTTTTTACTTGGATATGCATTGTCTTGAAGGTTTTCCTTCTCCTGTGGGCCTCTGAACAAACCCCACTGAAAGTTGGCTGCCCCCCAGTGAAACTCACCGGAGAAACAAACCTATCTGCCTTTCTGCCATGTGGGGCTCTGGCCTGATTTTCCTAAGCAAGGCAGGGCTCCTCGAAGAAAAGAATTGACCTCAAAGTCCTACGTGGCTTTGCATATAGTATATAGACTTTTGACAAATACATTAGACATACATATGCACACGTGTACACTCTCACACATACGTTTACATGACTCATGTCTTTTTTCCTGCTGTAAGGAGATAAAAATCTGTGTCAGGGGTAGACAGCTGGGGAGAGGTCTGACGCAAATGAACCCAAAGTCAGCCTTGTCAAGTGCTTGCCTTGGCTTCCGCTCTAGCCTGTTGAAGAAAGCATCAGTCGCTGGGTCAGTGACTCTGGGTTGAGGGGCTCCCGTGGCCACATAGGGAATCTGCTCTGTGCCGTCCAGGCAGAGGAGGCCTTTCCCTCGAGTGGAATCCCAGCTTCACCCTGTTCTAGCCTGGAAACCGACGGCAATTGTGTCTCCCTCTGACGGGAGTTGTGAGTGTCAAACGGGCATAGCAAGGTACTGAGCACATGGCAGGTGTTCAGCCATGACTGGCATTATTACTGTCATTCCACACTTAGCCACTCCATTTCCATTTTATCCTTTTGATAATGTTGGGAGGTGGGCATGATTTGCACCCTCATTTTACAGGCGGGCATCTGAGTCTCAGATTGGTGACTCTGCCCAAGGACACACAGCGAGTCTCCAGTAATGCCCTCTCTGTGCCCATGGGGCCAGGAGAGCCAGGTGAAGAGCCTGGATGTACTTCTGAAGAACAGCTCAGGGATTCGGGTTTCCCTCCCCACCGCCCAACATTCTGTTATAAACAGTTTTAAAAATGCAGTGGTTTTCAAACACATTCGCTGATGCAGAAGGCTGTGTTTAGAAATACTCTCCCACAGGAGAGGGGCACCTGACAGAAGAGCACTAAAGTGCTCTGGCCGGAGGAAGCAGAGGTGGGGGGCACGTCCCCGTGCATCCTCAGGGCCCCACAGGGCACAGCGGGGAGCCCATTAGTGCCCCTGCCTCCCCACCTCACAAACATGGGCCGCCTAGCTAGGAAGTGGCCAAGGCAGACTTGATGTCCGGGTTTTCTGAAGTCGTACCAATCATCTAGAGAAATGGTATGATTGCTACGATAGGCAAAAGGGATTGGGGTAAATTTGGAATCCAGGGCTGTGAGTATACAAGTTTCTGATGGCTGCTGCCACAAATCACCAAGTCAGTGACCTCAAACATGGCAACGACATAGCCTGGGAGGTCAGAATTCCAAACGGAGTCTTCAGGGTTCAAATCGAGGCGTGGGCGGGCTGTTTCTTCTGAAGGCTCCTGGGGAGAGTCCGGTTCCTTGCTCTTTCCATCTTCCAGAGGCTGCCTGTGTCCTTTGGCTCGAGGCCCCTTCCTCCATCGTCAAAGCCAAGGTGCAGTGTCTTCTCTCCCCTCTGATTCCCCTGCTTCCCTCTTACAAGGACCCTTCTGATCACATCACACAGATAATCCAGGACAGCCTCCCCACCTGGAGATCTTTAACTTAGTCACACCTGCAAACCCCATTTGCCACATAAGGTGACAGAATCAGGTTCCAGGTGTCAGGACGTGGGCATCTTTGGGGGGTGACTGTCCCATCCACCACAGTGAGGAATACAGAAGAATGCTGGGTGACAGGCAAGTCAGGCAAAAGCCCTGGCTGTGGACTGTCCCAAATGTGAAGAGACTCAAAAGCTGAGGGGCCCAAAGGAGCATCTACTACCTTTCCCAAGGTCTCCCTTATCTATGATGCATTTAAGTTCCAAAAGACAATACTCTGTCTCACTTGGACTTGAGTTTCCACCTAGTCCTCTTGATCTGTGCTTCTCATATGTTAACGTGCCCTCAAATGATCTGGAGATTGTGCTAAATACATGTTCTCATTGAGCAGGGCCGGAGATGCTGCATTTCTTGTAAGTTCCTAGGTGAGTCTGGTCCCCAGTCCACAAATGGAGTAGTGAGGCCCTGAAATAAATTCTACGAGAGAAAGGAGCTTGTCTGATTTTACTCATCCACAGTACTTAGTAGAATGTCTGGAATTTAACACGAAACCCACCAGTCTGCAGAAGAAAGCCATCATCGAGACTACCTTAAGTGACTGCCCAGAACTTTCTGCAGTGATTAAATCAACCCAGCTCAGCAAGCGTTCCTTGGGTGCCCCCTGTGGGTGGGCAGAAATCTTTCCCCTGTGCCTCCAGGGCAGCCCAAGGCGCTGGAGGTGGCTCCAAGCAGAGCTCAGACAACCCGCAAAATTGAGACACACATAGGAGTGGGAGAGAGAGAAGAATCCAGAAAGAAGCTGCTTTCCATTCGGCATCCATGTCAGTCTGCATTATTCAAAACAAAATTGAATTTTACAATAAAGCATTTTTATTTTCACTTTGAATTTCAGGCAGGATCTTTGTGGTGCTTAGAACACGAGCCCTGACTGGTGTCCAGTGACCCAGCAAGCTTTCTGGGCATCTCCCTGCAGATATGTGTATTCATGTGTGCTAAACGCATGCATATATGTGTTCACTGCTACACTGATTGTAGTGGTGAAAGAAGTGGAACTAACCAAATGTCCCTTAATACAGGATGGCTAAATAAAATAAAGAACGACCTCCTGTGGAATTCTCAGCAGTGTCTGCTGATATGAAAAAAATTGTAAGATATAAGCGAAGAAAGCAAGATATAGAACAGTTTATATGGTGTGATACCACTTAATCAGACATACATGTAATTGCATACAAACACTTCTGGAAAGATCCAGAGAAACCAGTGCCAGAGAGATTAGCTCTGAGCAGGGACAGGAGTGGGATGGGATGCAGGCAGAGAGGGAGACTTTTACTTTCTAATTAAGCCTTCCATGCTGAATCATATATATTTATTTTAGTATGTATGTAGTATATACAGTATAATATATAGTATGTATAATTCATATATATATGTATATAAAACCTAGTAGGACTTCCACATCGGCCAAGATTGGATAATAGGGATTGGCTGTAGCCTCCCACAGGAAATAATTAAAAAAAAACAACAACCCTCAGAATATGTAAAATAATGACTTTCAAGACACTGGACACCAGGCCATGACGGACTGTCACCCCTTATTAATAGGAAACAAATGTGGCCAGTTCTATGACTGCCCCAGCTCACTGCCTGGGCAAAGTTTTCAGGCCATGGCACAGGGAGGAGGGGCTTCCTGAGTTAAGGAGACAGAGCTGGGGAGTGGGTTGCCAGTGTGGCCAGAGTCTGAAGGACAGAGCATGAAAGAAAAGACGACTACCCAGAGTGAGCCCTGGAGGTTTATGGAGGGGCGCCTCGGTGTCCAGCTGAGCACGACGGGTGCACACCTGTGAGGGAACAACTGTGAGGGAAAGTGGGGGAGGGTGGGGGGGCACAAAAAGGATTGGAGAGGACACTGTCCAGAGCTCCCAGAGTTTGGGAATAGCTCCCCATCCCACCAACCAGAGGAGAACATTTCATGATGTGTGCATGATGTGTGGAGCATCAAGGCAAATACCCAGAAGGGTTTTGCTTCAGTGATAGGGCAAAATTCATCCAGACATAATACCACTCTGGTTCTGTGGTATTAAAGCAAGATTAAAAACATGTGCAGTCAGTTAGCTGTGTCCCAGAAAAAAAGATCAGGAATATTTGTAAAAATGCAAACACTGTCAGCATGAGATAAGACAAAATTCACAATGTCTGGCATCCAATAAAAAATTATCAGGCCTGCAAGCAGCAGCAAAGTGGGACTCACTGTCAGGAGTGGAGATCAATCCACTGAAACCAAGCCAGAAGTGACATATAAAGTAGAATTAGTGGGCAAGAACAACTGCATTTTCTGTGTTCAAGAAGCTAGAGGAAAGGCTGGATATGTTCAGTGGAGACAAGGCAGATATATGTACATATAAAACCACCCGAACTGAACTTCCAAAGGTGAACTACAGTGTCTGAGATGAAAAATACACAAGAATGAATTGAAGGCAGGTCTTGGTCAGCCCGGGCTGCCATAACAAAACCCCAGACTGGGTGGCTTACAAACAACAGACATCTATTTTGTGCGGTACAAACACTTTGGCAGTTTGACAGTTCCCTAGCATTCTACTCCTAGGTATTTACTCTGGAGAAACGAAAGTAGATGTCCTTACAATGATTTGTGCTACAATGCTCCTAGCAGCTTTATTTGTCACACATGAGACCGGAAGTGAGCCAAACGTGCAGCCACAGGCGAATCCCACAACGGCAACTAGAAGAAATGATCTTCATACATATGGCAGCATAGATGATCTAAAATAAATATGCTAAGTGAGAGAAGCAGGTGAAAAGGCACATATACTGTATGATTCCATTTAAATAAAATTCTAGAAAAGCCAAACACATCTATAAAGACAGGGAACAGATGAGTAATGGGGACACGGAAGGTTTGGCCAGGAGGAGTCTTGTGTGTGGGGGGTGATACATGCGGTTCGAGTCCAAACTTATCAACTTTACTCCTGAAATATGGGCAGGTCGTGATCTATCAGCTATACGTCAACAAAGCTGTTTAAGAAGCAAGTAATTGCTGACACTTATAAGGGCTCAAATGTGCCAGACACTTAGGAAGAAACTTTTACTCATATTAACTTATTTAATCCTCCCAACAATAACCATTTGAGGCAGTTAATATTATCACTGCCATTTTGTAGAGGAGACTGAGGCATGAAGAAAAGATGCAAAATCTAGTAAATGGGGATGCAGATATCTGGCATTCAAGAATCCATATTTTTAACCAATACATGAAGATCTGAACCTTAATTTTCGGATCAATTATATATGAAGTGCCTTCGGTGGATATAGCCCTTTGCTAGGTATTTTTGCCAGGTCCAAGGGAAGAGGTAGAAAATTCTCTAAAATTGTTTTGTCCTGCTTTGATCATATATGGGGGGAGACTACCACCTACTGGTGAAAGGTCGTACTGCGTGCACTCCCGCACCCTTGGAATCCGTGATTTCTCCCCCGCCAGGTTTTAAAATGCTCCTGGCTCTGCTGAATCAGCATCTAATTGTTTAATCAGTTTGACCCAGGTGCTAGTCTTTTTTTTTTAATAATTTATTTTGGTATCATTAATCTACAATTACATGTGCAATATTATGGTTATTAAACTACCCCCCAGGTGCTAGTCTTTTTTATCCATCAGCCTGCTGTATGACTTGGAGCAGCTCTGCCTGCTAGGCCTCTGTTCCCCCCATCTGTAAATAAGGTTGCAGGATCTCTGCAGCTCTCCCCGTACAAAACCTAAGAAACTTAAACAAAGACGTGTATTGAATTTTTGTTCTCTGGATGTTCTGTGCTTGGTGCTTCGCATGAATTAAAGTTATTTTATGCCCACAGCAATCTCATGGAGCAAATGCTTTTGTTATCTCCATTTTACAGATGAGCAAACTGAGGCTGGAGATGGGAAGGGATTTGCCAATGTTACTCAGCTGAGAAATGGAGTCAGTATTTAAACCCATGTTGTCAGAGTACAAGCTCTAAAAAAGCCCATGTAATCTGCCCTCACACATCCCCACTATGGGAAGCTGTAGTGCCATCACCAGAAACACCGACGTATTTTGAAAACACGCTGTGATACTGTGATTTATAATATGAAATACCTATTTGGTATTCCCCATTCCTGGACACAGAGCTCCTGAAAGCCCTGGAATCTCCTAAGTGATGAAAGCGGTAGAGGTGTGTCTTGCTATGTTAATGAATCACTTTTACACCTCACTTACGGATGCAGGCTGGTTGTCAGGGGAACACTCAAGTAATTATAGGGTCAGAACTTTCAGTACCACCCAATCCCACCCCGCTGCCACCCCAAATCTCCAGGCAGGGGATATCCCCAATGGCCAATAATTTAATCAATCATGTCTGTGTAATGCAGCCTCCACAAAACCCCAAAAGGACTAGGTTCGGCAAACTCCTAGGCTGGCGAACAGGTGGAGATGTGGGAGAGTGGCATGCCTGGAGAGGGCATGGGAGCCCTGGGCCCTTTCCCCAGGCCTTGCCTATGTCTCTTCCATCTGGCCGTTCCTCAATTACATCCTTTTATAAAAATCCTGTGACCTAATAAGTAAAGAAGTTTCTCAGAGTTCTGTGAGCCGTTCTAGCAAATTAGTCGAATCTAAAGGGGTAGGTGGTCATGGGAACCTCTGAGTCATAGCCAGCTGGTCAGAAGCACAAGTGACAACCTGGGCCTGCAACTGGCATCTGAAGAGGGACAGTTTTGTAAGACAGAACACTTAACCTGTGGCATCTGGTGCGATCTCTGGGGAAATAGTGTCAGAACTTAGTTGAATGTTGGTATGGGGGTATTCCTCCATTGGGAAATGAGTTCAGAACCTATTTATATGTCCAGGCTCCACACGCAAGATTCTGATTAAAATGGCTTTTGGGAGGAAGACCCAGGCATTAAATTCCCCAGGAGATTAGAATGTGGAGGCGATTGAGAAATCCTGCTGTAGAGGTATATATACTGGTGTGTTCAGCAGATTTAAGCTCTAACAATGTAAAAAGAAGTATAAACAAGCTTTGAAAAGAATGGGCTTTTTTTTGGTGCAGTTTTCGGTGTACAGTACAATTTATCAGGAAGTTCAGAGAGTTCCTATGTAGTCCCTCTACCCTCCCCCAACCCTTTCCCATTTATTAACATCTTGCACTGGCTTGCTGCGTTATACTTGAACCAACATGGATGCGTTATTATTAACTGAAGTACACCCATTAGGGTTCATTCTCGTGTTCTAAGTTCTAGGAGATCTGACGCATGCATAATGTCATACATCCACCATCACGGGGTCATGCAGGTTAGTGTCACTGTCCTAAAAGTCCCCTGTGCTCCCCCAATTTGTCCTCCCCTCCCCAGACCCCTAGCAACCACTGATCTTTTTACTGTGTCTTTAGTTTACAAACTTACTTTTAAAACTATTTAAAAACTTCGCCATTCAAATCTTTGACCCTTACTAAGTTTTCTACAGTAAAAATACATTTTTAAACTTCAATTTTGTTGTTTTTAGCCGTCACTGCTACCTTCAATCAGAGGGACTAAAATAAACATTTTAAACTTAAAATCTATTGTTTCAAACTCACAAAACTCAAATGTAAAGGCAATGTAAATAAACTTGCAAATGCTGATTTTTTAAAGTTTGTAGCATTCATACTTCCGAAGTTACTAAAACAGAAAACTGGGCTCAGCTTTTGGAACATGCTGTATTCTGGAAAGGAGAATGCAGTCGATTGCACAGGCCAGGGACGGCTTCTGTGAGAGGATGGCAAGACTGGCATGTCACAGAGGACTAGGTGATGGCCGGATAGGCAGCGCCAGAGGGCAGGGCATTCCTGGCAGCAGGACCTGTTTGCGTATTAGATTGAACGGGCTGGGGTGTCTGGGCAAATGCCAGCCCTTTTGTGGTTAGAGCTCACCATTCACACTGACACACGGCAAGAAATGGGCCTGGTGGGGTAAAATGGGTCACAGAGGCCACTGACACCCATGAAGATTGGTGTCGTCCTGTGGGCCCTAGGGAGCCACTGAAAGTTTATCAGTCGCAGACTGGCACAGTCTGATCTGTGGGGGAAAGGACAGGAAGACTTGCAGCCCAGAAACCACATGGGGAGTGGGAGGCAGTCCTGTACCCACCACCCTTTGAGGCTCCTCTACTTCCAGGCTACAAACTGCACTTTCTGGGCCTTTTCGGGGATGAGCATATGACTAGCTTGCCAGTGAAAGTGAGCAGACAGGTGTCACTTCTGGGTGCAGCACTTAAGCAGAGGTGTACAGTTCATGCTGTTTCCCTCCAAAGCCTTGTGCTGAAGAGCGGCAACACAAGATGACAGAGCCTCTGTTGTTTGCATCCCTGAGGATCTACAAGGAGCAGGGTCCTCTAATAAAGCTGTTAAGTAGCAGGAGCAAAAACTAAACTTGGTTGCCTTGAGCCTCCACAACCCTGGGGATGATTGTTCTGGCCGCATAACCCAGCCTGGCTGATACAGACACTACTGCAGGCCCAGGACGGCTGAGGGCGCCACGAGCGTCAGTTGTCTATTGCCACCCCAAACTCAGTGGCTTAAAACAGTAAACGGTTCCTTGGCTCATGAGTTTGTGGGTTGGCTGGGCGGTTCTTCTGAACTCGGCTGAACTCACTCATGCATCTGTGGTCACATGCGGGTCTGCACAGGTGACTCGGCGGGACTCTCCCACGTATCTCAGAGTCACTGGTTTGGGATGGCCTCGGCGGAGACCCCTGGGGTGACTCAGCTTCCCTCCAGCAGGCTAGCCCAGAGATGCTCTTGCAGGGATGGCGAGGGGCAAGGGAGGGAAGTGAAACGGGCAGGTGCTTTTACAAGGGCTTTTTGGGGTCACATGTGCTGACATTTCATCAGCAAAGTTAGTCACATGCCTGAGCCCTGAGTCAAGGGGTAGAAGAGGATGCCCTGAGACGGGTGAAGAATTGGGGCCATTTGTGAAACCAGGTCACAGCACCACAGGACATGATGCCTGATGGGACGGAGAGGAAAACCCTGTGGCTGTCCCCAGTGACGGCTGCCAACATTTACCCCATCTCTGTACATGCCTGCCACTCCGCCATCAGGACACGGTGTCTGTCTCCTCAGTGTCGGAACCTGGTCTGACTCTAACTTGTTTTGACCAACAGGATGTGACAAAATGACTGTGCCGTGCCCGGCCGCCATGTAAAGGTGCTCAGGCTAGACCACTGAATGATGAGAGGCCACATAGGGAAATCAAGGCAGACGTAAGAATGAGAATCTTGGACCTTCTAGTCAACTCCCCACTGAATGAAGCCACATGGTGAATCCAGATATACATGAAGAGTCATGAGAAATAATAAACCACTGTTGTTTTAGCCACTATACGTTGGGCTGATTTGTTATGCACCAAATGATAACTGATACAGGGCAGATGGGGATTGCCAAGCAAGGCTGGGGCTCAGATTTATGGCCTGAGTTCTAGGGTGGCGGCGATGCTGTTCTCTGAGATAAGAACTCCAGAAGTGGGAACTGGTTTGAGAGAAAGTTGTGGATGAAAGTTTGTTATGCTTGTGGGACATCCATGCAGTAAAATCCAATGGGCACCAACCGGGATACACATGTCTGAACCTAGGGAGAAACAGGCTGGAGCTGGAGGCTGGGGAGGGTTTCACCTCAGATAATGGATGATGCTGTCGACATAAAGCTGCTCGCCCAGGGAGGATGTGGAAAGTGTGGCTAAGAATACAGTCTGGAGGAATATTCATCTTAAGTGGCTCTCAAACTTAAGTGGATGTGATTACTATCTGGTGGGGGGTAGAGATACAGATTCCCAGGTCCAGCTCTAATGTTTGATTCAGCAGATCAGAGAGATACCTGGGAATCTGCTTTGCAACCTGGTTTCTGCGCTTCTGCTCCCAGTACAAGAGACGGAAAATTCCATTCCATCCCGGTGAGATGGGTTTTGGCTGAGGAGACCTGGAGCAAAGTTGAGAGGAGGTTTATTTTATTTGACTGTACTTTTGGTGTGGAACACGTTTATTCGTATAGCGCGTGGGGAGGAGCGAGTGGCGAGGAAAGGCTGAAGCACAGTAGACATCTCCTCCTGCCCCTGAACTGAGTGCTGAGTGGGAGGGTCCCTGAGCAATCGGAGACAAAAGATCTAGGGTGGCACTGCAGCTCAAAACAGCAAGGAGGACTGCGCGGGAAATGTCTTGGGGGACATCAGTAAGATCTGAGGTGCGCTGGCCTCAGGCCTCGGCAGTGTGGCTGAGGGAAAAAGAGCCTGTGGTCAGAACTCAATGGAGCCTGGTGGGTGAGATGTTCAAGCCACCCAACGCCTCTGAGTCTCACTTTCCTCAGTAAAAGGAGAACGGATTGCACCCTGCCTCCCACTGTAAAACATAGTGGTTAAGAGCCCAGGCCCTATGTCAGTTTTTCTTGGAATCCCAGCTCTGCTTAGGTCTCTCAGACCTTGGGCGAATTATTCCCTGTGACTCTCACCTGCAAAGTGGAGATAACAACAATCCCCCCGGTGAATTCCTCTCTGACCTCCAGGCTCCGCTCATGTGGTCTGCTCAGTTTGAAAGGCTACTTGCCACCCTTCCCCCAACCCTGTCCCAATCTGGACGTCTCCTGCTCGGCCCGAGGAATTCTCCCTGACCCCATCACCCCGGGTATCTTCTGCTACTCGATTTATCACACTGTAATGACATGCTTCGTTATTTGTTGTTCAAACCAGGCTGGGCTTCAGCATGACAGGAATCTGGTCGGGTTGGTATCACTAGCATGGAGCACCATGTGTCACAGATGATAGGCTCTGGGACCAGACAGCCGAGGTTCATCAGTCTGGCTCCCTTGCTATTAGCTGTGTGACCTTAGGAAAGTACTTTAACCATTTTAGACATTAGTTTTGTCATCCAAAAGCGTAATTTTGCAAACACTGATATAACTGATTTAAGCAGAAATGGTGCCAAAACCGCAGAGGTGGACGAGCAGGATGTTCACATGCTCTTAAATCACCCAGAGTCTTTATTATTCACTGATCCACTGGAAAATTGGGCAGACACCCTCTTTACCAGCCCTCACCGGAACAACGGCGGTACCCATGGGCATTATGTGCCTCCTGCTGATAAAACAGTAGCGCACCTCACTCAAGTGTGTTCTGCCCAAAACTTTTAACCTAATTCTAATGCAGTGTGGGGAGAATCACACAAATCAAGGTTATAGGATAGTCTATAAAGCAATTGGCCCAGCCTATCCAAATATGTCATTGTCATGAAAGAGAAAAGGGCAAGCGGTGGAAAGAAGACTAAAAGAGACTTAATTTAAAGAGACTAAAGAGAAACTTCCAGGAAGATGGCAGCGTGAGCAGGGCGGTGGAAATCTCCTTCCAAAACCATATATATTTATGAAAATACAACAAATACAACTATTCCTAAAAGAGAGACCAGAAGATACAGGACAGCACACAGCCTGCATCTACACCTGAGAGGACTCGGCACCCTGCAAAGCGGGTAAGATACGGAGCCGCGACCTGGCGGGACCCAAGCATTCCCCCACCATGGTGCACTGGCGGGAGGAGAGGATTCAGGGCCGGGAGGGAGTAGAAGTACAGGCCCATGAAATAACCAGCCCTGGTGATCTGCGCCAGGAGCACTGACACACATCGCGCGGTGTATCGGAGATTGGAGAGACAGAGGGTGCAGGATCGGAGCCGGGGAACGCACCTGGGTCCTCGCAGCCGGCTCCCCGGGACAAAAGAAAAGCGTGCTCATTTTTAGTGGTCTTAAAGACAGGGGACCAACGGAGGAGCAGAATTGTCCAGCACACTCAGCCCAGCAGGCTGGGAGTCCTGAGGAATTTCGGACCCCTTGGCTGGCAACTGGGAAAAAGTAGGCGCACTGAGACTTCCCACAGAGATCAGCAGCCTCCCATGCGTTCTCGCCCCAGCAAGAGCTACAAAGGACCCTGCGGAGTGGCACAGCCGTGGCTGTGGAATAGTGGAGCAACAGTGCCACACACAGCATCCCCACAGAATCTACTACTGGTGGGCATTTTTTTTCTCTTTTCTTTTCTTTCTTTTTTTTTTCTCTTTTCTTTTCTTTCTTTCTTTTTTTTTCTTTTAAAAAGTCTTAAAGTGCCCACCTGACATATGTGGCACCTACCAGCGATCACTTCTATCGCCATGAAAAGACAGAAGAATATGGTACAAAAAAACTTACCCAGACCCAGACAACACCAGAGAGGGAACCTGAAGGGATGGAAATGCACAGTCTTCCTGAAAAAGAATTCAGAACAAAAGTTATAACCATACTGATGGATCTACAGAGAAATATGCAAGAGCTGAGGGAGGAAGTGAGGGAAGTGAGGAAAGACAATGCAGAAATCAGACAAGCGATCGACGGGCTTAGCAGCAGACTGGACGAGATGCAAGAGACTGTTAATGGAATAGAAACCAGAGAATAGGAATACAGACAAGCTGAGGCAGACAGAGAAAAAAGGATCTCTAGGAATGAAAGAATATTAAGAGAACTGTGTGACCAATCCAAACGGGACAATATTTGCATTATAGGAGTACCAGAGGAAGAAGAGAGAGAAAAAGGGATAGAAAGTGTCTTTGAAGAAATAATTGCTGAAAACTTCCCCATGCTGGGGAAGGAAACAGTCTCGCAGTCCACGGAAACCCACAGATCTCCCAACACAAGGGACCCAAGGAAGAGAACACCAAGACACATAATAATTAATATGGCAAAGATCAAAGATAAGGACAGAGTATTAAAGGCAGCTAGAGAGAGAAAAAAGATCACCTACAAAGGAAAACCCATCAGACTATCATCAGACTTCTCAACAGAAATCTTACAGGCCAGAAGAGAATGGCATGATATATTTAACGTAATGAAACAGAAGGGCCTCGAACCAAGAATACTGTATCCAGCACGATTATCATTTAAATATGACGGAGGGATTAAACAATTTCCAGACAAGTGAAAGCTGAGAGAGTTTGCCTCTCATAAATCACCTCTACAGGATATCTTAAAGGGACTGCTCTAGAGGAAAGTACTCCTAAGGCTAAAAAGATGTCACCATAGAAAATAAAATCATAGCAAAGAAAGCATACCATCCAAATACTAACTAAAGACAAAGAATAAAACACCTAATATATAAAGAATGGAGGGGGAAGAATAAGAAGGGAGAGAAATAAAGAAACATCAGACGGTGTTCACAATAACTTAACAAGAAAATTAAGTTAGACTGTTAGATAGTAAAGAAGCAACCCTTGAACCTTTGGTAACCACGAATCTAAAGCCAGCAATGGCAGTAAGTACATATCTATGGATAATCACCCTAAATGTAAATGGACTGAATGCACCAATCAAAAGACACAGAGTAACTGAGTGGATAAAAAAGCAAGACCCATTTATATGCTGTTTACAAGAGACTCACCTCAACCCAAAGATATACACAAACTAAAAGTGAAGGGATGGAAAAAGATATTTCATGCAAACAACAAGGAGAAAAAAGCAGGTGTTGCAGAACTTGTATCAGATAAAATAGACTTCAAAATGAAGAAAGTAGCAAGAGATAAAGAAGGACATTATATAATGATAAAGGGGTCAGTTCAACAAGAGGATATAACCATTATAAATATATATGCACCCAACACAGGAGCGCCAGCATATGTGAAACAAATACTAACAGAATTAAAGGAGGAAATAGACAGCAATGCATTCATTTTAGGAGACTTCAACACATCACTCACTCCAAAGGACAGATCAA
>JAQQAC010010882.1:22567420-22608428 GCA_029783875.1 Phataginus tricuspis | reverse complement strand
AGTTCCTGGAAGACAACCTGGGGGTGATGTCCGTGGGCTTCTTGCTCAGCGGCCCCGACGACGCTGTTATCTGGAGGGGACCAAAGAAGCACGGTCGGCCATTCTGGTTTTATCTTTCATCTCGTTCTTTCACGGGCAGAACTGTCCGGGGTTCCTGTGCGACCTGCCGTGAGGATGGCGACAGTCATCCTGCTGGGCTTTGCGGACTGTTATTTTTAAGCATCCAGCTGCCTTTTTCTTCACTGGTTGAAGAGAACTAATAGAAATGCCAGTTTTTGTTTTATAATTTGTAATATCTGTGAAGAGTTTTTCTCCTTAAAACCTGTGTAGCCCTGAAATGATCTTTCCTGTGGCTTTATCTGTGGCTTACATACGGCAGAGAGAGGGTTGGGCGGTGGAGTCCGTACCAGGGTGAAGGAGCCCTGAGGCTTAAGGAGCCAGTGCCACACGGTCCTCGAGGGCAGATCCCTGCCCCTTGGCACTACTGGCATCTCAGCCCAGATGGTTCTGTCAGGGGAAGGGTGGACCATGCTCTGCCTCATAGGCTGCTGGCCTCCATGCACTGGATACCAGGGCTCCCTAATCGTGACAACTGCAAATGTCTGCAGGCATTGCCAAATGCCTGTGGTCTAGAGCGGAGGCCAGATGTGCACGGAGACCTGAGCTGCTCTTCTTTAAAGAGCCTCGAGTGCTGGCGGGGGGGCGGGGAGGCATCTCCTGGGTCTCGCTTTCCAGGCATGATCAAGCAGTTCCTGCGGGACGTGGACTGGGGAGAGCTCGACTACCTCATCGTGGACACCCCGCCGGGGACGTCGGACGAACACCTCTCGGTGGTGCAGTACCTGGCCGCGGCGCACATAGATGGGGCGGTGGTCATCACCACTCCTCAGGTGAGCGAGTCCCTTAAGGGCCTCGAGGTGCTGGCCTTGAAGCGGCGCTGCCGATCACATGCTCCAGCAGCCCTTGCTTTGGATTTGCAGAAGCTGTTTGTTAAAAGCTCTGTCTTTGGTGCAGACCTTTGCAGTTGGCAATAAGCATCCCACAGTTATTTTTGTCCCCAGATTAAACAACAGTGATTCAGAGTTGCCTTTTTAATTTCCCTTCACAAAGCCAGCTAGACCCCCGGTGCTAATAAGAGTTCAGACTGTCCCTCACGGAACCCCTGCTGTGCTTCTGCATCGAGTCCCCATAGCCTGTAGGGCTGCTTCCGTTCACGTGTCAGAATGACCCAGAGCTCTCCCCAGTTCCATGGTACCAGCCTGGGCTGCAGATGGCGGCTTCTGGGTGAGCTGCTGTGTCCTGCCCCTTTGGTGTGGGAGGAGCCGGGCACCAGCAGCCACACAGAGGCTCTGCGACCAGGCCACGCCGAGCCCAGGCTGAGGAGGGAGCAGTAGTGTCATCCTGAGCGAGCAGGCCTGACTGCCACTGACCTTACGGTTCCCACAGGCTGACGGCGTCTCTTCAGTCATACATCTCTTCGTGGTTATCTTCTCCACTCCTAAGAAAGCACATAAAGTGGGTTTATTTTAGCTGGTCTCTGAACCTGTCAGTACGACCCCTCAACCTTTACCCTGCCCTCACTGAGCACCTACTGTGTGCAGGCCGTAGGCTGGCCACCAGTGAAACAGACCAGCCCACCCATGGCTTGTGTGGCTCACTGGGAACGTGGGTACTAGACACCCAGGCACACACGTGAGGTTCTGCCAACGGAGTAGCAGCCCAGCGGGCCACATGCCAGTGCCTGGGTGGGGAGGGCTGGGACAGATCTGTGAACATCACATCGCTCTGGTGCCCTGGGGAGAGGGACACCACTTAGGTGGCTGAGGCAGGGGACACCTGGCTGGGAGATGTCAGCGTTGGGAGGATAGATTTGTCCTTAGGAATGCTTTCTTTTGAATTTTTTTAAAGTGGCTGGGGCCTACTCTTGACCAGCAGTCCTCTCAAGAGTAGGTCCCCAAGAAATTACAAAAAAGGAAAACAGTTGGATTGGAGTGCTCCACTGACACAGACTGCTGATAGCGGGGAAGGTTTTTGTGGGGGTGTGGGGGGGCTTGGGCTGTGTGGAGACTCTACTTTCTGCTCAGTTTTGCTGTGACCATCAAACTACTCTAAAAATTGTCTTTGAAGAAACAATAACAACAAAAATCCAGTTGGCACAAAGATAGCTTCTCCAATACCAAATTATTGTGAAAGAAAACAGTGTCCCTTGGGCTCAAGAAGAGGGGAAGGGACCCAGCAGATGCAGGCCCTGCTCCAGGGAGCCGTGGGAGGGCGCCCCACAAGTGGGTGCCCTTGTGAACAACTCTGGAGAATGTGATTTCAGATCAGGGACACTCACCTTCTCAGAGCCCTTCACATCCAGTAGGTAGGACAGGTGGCTTTCTCTTGGGATCATCATGACAAAGCAGGGCTTTTACTTGCAGGACACCAAGGGGAAAGCCCCAGCGGTGCAGTGAGGTGCAGAGACCGGGCAACCGCCCGTTCACGTTCTGGCTAAATGCCTCTCTGCCTGTAGCCCAGCCTCAAAGGTGTGCCTCAGAACAACAGATGACCTGGGGGCGAACCTTCAGCAGCTCATGACTGTCAAGGCCACACTTGGCAACAGCAGGCTGGGACGTGGGTCTGCCGTGATGTGAAACAGGACACGGGGTACTGAGTAATGATTACACACAGGACTCGCGTTGTGAAATAAGCATTCAGAGTTCAGAAGTGAATTTGATGTGATCCAAATACAGTAATATTCCTTATTGTCTTTTTGTGTAGAAGGCTGTTTGTGTTCATGATACCCTAGATCAGAGGTTAGCCAGCTTTTTCCGTAAAGAGCCAGATAGTAGGTTTGGGGATCACGTGGCATACAGCCACTCAGTTGTACCATTGTGGGGCAAAAGCAGCCAGAGACAGTATGTGAAGAAGGAGGTGCAGCTTTGTTCCAAAAGAGCTCGATTTACAAAACCAGGCAGCCAGCCAGATTTAATCCACAGGCAGTAGTTTGCCGGCCCGACCTAGAAAATAATGCACTTTGGCTCAGTGTAGCATATCGACAAGAAAGTAGAATGCTGAGGTGCCGTAAAAGGTCACTTTTCCGTAGACTCATTGTACATGCGACACTTGGCCCTTCAGCTTTATCCTTCTGACCTTGTGGGAAATACCTGGCACTTAGAACAGGGCGTACACGTGGTCAGCACGTTTAAATAAACAGCACAAACCTCTAAAGCTTTCTGAAGGTAAATCCGCGTGTCACCTCCATCCCCTTGACCACACGTTCTTTCTCTCATTTTGACTGAAATCCCTGGTTTGTTGACCTTTGGTAGGAGGTGTCCCTCCAGGATGTGCGGAAGGAAATCAGCTTCTGCCACAAGGTGAAGCTGCCCATCATCGGGGTGGTGGAGAACATGAGCGGCTTTGTGTGCCCCAAGTGCCAGGTGAGCACGCCGACCCAGCGCTTTCACAAGACCCTTCTTCCGCGGCAGAGGGGAGGGTGGGGTGGCCTCTGCTCCTGTCACTTCAGGAGGCGGCATCACAGTTAACATCCTCTGTGGCTGACTTAATAGAGATGCATTTGGTGGTTAGTCTTTCACATTCAAAGTAGCCTTTTTTTTTTAAGTTTCTTTAAAATAAAGTCCAGTCTTAGGATTCTGAAACAAAATCATGACTCCTCCCATTTTATTTGCCTCACAGAAAGAGTCTCAAATATTCCCGCCAACGACCGGGGGTGCAGAGGTCATGTGCCAGGACCTGAAGCTTCCTCTCCTCGGCAAAGTGCCTCTGGACCCACGCATAGGTGGGTGAGCCTAACCATGCGGTCCCGACCCTGCACTGTGCTCGGCCGCTTGTGCACCCCTCGGCCCGGTGGGCGTCGCACCCAGAGCCTGGCCTGCAGCTGGGAGAAGCAGTGAGGACGTGGGCATGGGGCCAAGCAGATCAGTGGTGGCAGCTGGACCGGGCCCGAGTTGTTCCAGGAGGTGCCGGGGTGCAGGCCCAGAGGGCACCAGACAGGAAATCCCACAGGGAGAGGGGACAGGAAATGACGCATGAGTGCCTGCTCACTACGTGAAGCGCACTACGTGAGAAGTCACTGGCCTGCCTACACGTGCGTGGTGCGTGGAAAAGGCGCCTTTCAGTACCAGAGGCCCCCAGGAAGCCTTGGGATGCTTGCCTCACGAGCGGCACAGGGCCTGGGGTGGGGTGGGGGGTGGCTGACCCTCTCCATCCACACTTGCTCCAGGGCATCTGCTTGCCCACGGGGTGGTGGGGAGGGCCACCCATACTCTATAAATTACACCCCTCCTACAAATTTTTCTTCCCAAGAGAGCCCAGTTGAACATGATACAGACGTGCCTCTGACATGGCCACACCCATGAGGAAGTGGGGCAGCCAAGGTTAGCAGGGAGCCTAGGGGAGGCTGCCAGGGAGGCTGGAGTCCAGGTGAGGACGGCTCTGCAACCAGGCCATGGGTGTAGACTCACCTGGTAGGAAAGGAGAAACTGAGATAAGGAAATGCAGAGGGGCTATGGGCTGCCTGCTCCGGAGGGACCTTGGGGAGGAGGTTAGGACTTGCCAAGGGCCTGGGCATGGACCTGGAGAGGAAGGGACGTACACAGGTGGAAAGCGACCTTCGGTTTAGACGGTAGGGGTACAGGAGGCATCAGATGTCCGTGTTGTCCAACCTGAGCCTTTGGAAGGGGGCACGGCACTCCAGGAACTCAGCTGGGGGCCGTGCGAGAGGCGGGAGGCTGTGGTTTGTCCGCAGGCTCAGGAGGCCTGTCAGGAGTGGAGGTGGGACGGCTCCTTGTAGAGGCGGGAGGGGCTGAGACGGCTGTTCTGAGGACCTAGGGTGCCGGGAGAGCCTGTCCTGAGAACACATCTCTGGCATGTGGTTCTCTACCAAACATAGAGGACAACTGCTTTCCCCACTTCCCGGGTGTTATAAAACTCAGTGAGCAGTTTTCACTGACCAGAAATGGCGCTGCATCTCCCCTCATTTTCCCTGGCTGTTGTATGAGTGGGTGTCTCCCACCCCAAGGCCTCTGGAGGCAGTGGGATTCAGAAGGGTGGAGAGCCTGGACCACTGTCCACCATCAGTGTCCACATGCTGCCTTAGTCTGGGTCCCCCAAGCCAGCCCTGAGAGGCAAAGGAGTCATAGAGGGGGGCCTGGAGCAGCTGCCGAGCCTCAGACCCCGAGGCCAGTCCCTGCCACGTCAGAGGGAGGGGCATGGGAGAGCCGGCAGGTCTTGCTGTCAGGGCCACTGTGCACAGAGAAGCAAAGGCCTGAGCTCTTCACAAGAGAGGACAGCAAAGCAGGGGGAGGGGGGGGTCCGATGGCTGCTGCCTGCTCAGTTCCAGGCTGGAACTGAGTTCCTTCCAGCGGGCACAGTCCTGTGTGATGGATTACATGTTCCCAAACATCACCTCCAGTTGAAGCCACAGGGAGCAAGCTGGCGAGCATGGTGAGCATCAGAGACGCTCTGACGAGCGGCTGGTAGGCACTGTCACACTGTGAGAAGGGGGACGGGGACTGGGTGAGGCTGCTGTGACCTTCCGGAGCCATTTTTGTCCAATGGAGGCAAAGGCACATAACTGGGAACAGACGGGAGGGTGTGAAGGTGCGCATCAGCCCCTTTTGGAGACACAACAGCAGAGGGAGACGCCGCCTTCCAGGCGCCATGATTCTCAGCCCTTCCCCAGCCCCCGTACACCGAGGTTTGGACACCCCAACTTCCTATTTCCTCCTCTAAGCCTCATGCCCTCATCCGTAAAAAGGGGATGATAACCATGCTGACTACAGAGGGAGCTGCAAAGATGAAATGGGGGTGCACGGGAAGTCCTGCGATACGGCGTTGATCCAGGCAGCCTGTTCTCCAGTGACGCACCTGTTCCTGGAGTTTTATGAAGATGGGGAACCAACCACAGCACATTTGCAAGGGGTGGGCAGGTCCTCCAGGGAAGGGAAGACGGGAGAAGCAAAGAGAACACAACATCAGGTGGAAACTGGAACAGGTGGCCCTTCTGAGACTGTCCTGGGACCTGGGGCCTCCCAGAGCTAGCCTGGCTCCCATGAACTCCGCTTTCTTAGCTGTTTCCACCATGGCCCCACTGTAGCCTAGGCTCATCTGGGGCTCCTTCCCTGTCCCACAGGGAAAGGCACTGGGGGAGGGGAGGAAACCACAGTTGCACAGGTGGCCTTGCCAGGGATGTCCCTAAGATGGGGAGCCACCGTGGGTAGTGGAACACAGATCTGGCTTCTCAGCAGCACTCAGCAAGCTGAGTGGACTTGGGTGGACAGAGCAGAGGGGAGGGGAGAACATGGCCCGAGGCCCCTGCACTATGCTCACCTGGACGCTGGGTTGACACACGGTCCTGAGACAACCTGCGTATCACAGGAGGACACTGGCGTGGACAGTCTCGGGAAAGCCTAGCAGGCAACGCACGCTGACACGGAATGACCTGCGGGATAGTCATCCATGGAAAAGGCACTGGGTGGAATGTGTGTATCGTGTTCTCCCATTCATGGTTTTGTTCTTTTTAAGCATATAAGTGTGTATATGCTGCATTTATATGCATAAGCATTTCTAGAAAGACATCTGGAACACTGGAAGCTTTTGGACTCACTTTTCATGGCACGACCTTTTGTATTCCATACTTTTTTGCCATGTGCATTCATCATCTTTTTACCCAAAGAACGGATTGATCTTTTCAAGTGCAGACTTCTGGGCCCACCAGGGGCTGCCAGATCTGCTCCTGAGGGCCCTGGAACCGCACTGGTCGCTCACCACCCAGTGATGTGTGGGCATGCGCACCAGAGGCCACCGGCCAGAGGGTCAGGGTCCCTGCTGGATGAAGGGGAGGCAGGTGAGGACTGGAGACCCTGTGTTCTTTCTCAGCGTTGTTCTTCATCATGAGGGAACTGGGTTCACGGTCTTCATCAGGGCACATGTGCAGGGAGAGTCCCAGGATCACGTTGCCACAGTGTTTCCTTCACGGATTTAATTTTCTCATTTCTCTCTTTAAGGTAAGAGTTGCGACAAAGGACAGTCTTTTTTGATTGATGCACCAGATTCCCCAGCCGCGTTAGCCTACAGAAGTATCATTCAAAGTAAGTGGTGAGTTCAGTAGCCGCAGGGCAGGAAGGAAATGATATGAGAGCGCGAAGTCCACTGGTTATGAGAAGATCCCACTTGGGCTCATAAACGGCCCCCGCCACGCAGCCTTGGGTGGGAACAGTGGGGTAATGGGGTCTGGGATGACCCCTTCAGCCTGGGAAGCCAGGAGTGTGGGTTTTAGGGTATAGGAAACACACCTCAGTAAAGCTGGAAAAAGAAACTAAGGGGAAAACAAAGCCAAACGGAACCCACATGCGGGCTGCCTGCAGCCAGGGTCAGCCACAGAGGCCTGGGACTGAAGCAGGCGTGTCATCAGGCGGAGCTCCAGGCGCTTGGTTTGTGGCTAAGTTCTTCCTACCTAGTAAAGTGGTGTCAAGGGCAAATACCATCATTCCCAGGATTCTCGATCTGTAGAAGGGGCCACTATGAAGCCTCCAGCCATGTGGTCACAACCATGGATGGACAGCATGTGGCTTTCAGGCCCCTGTCAAAGACTCGAGCAGAAACGGGGCCTTTGGGGAACTGAGCCATCTGGAGATGGCGCCCCAGCCTGGAGGTGGCTCTTGCCGGCACAAGGCAGGACTGCCGCAGAGACTGATGGTCTGTCGTCTTGTGTTCCAGGAATCCAAGAGTTCTGTAGTCTCCATCAGCCCAAAGAGAGCCTCGTCGGTTCCTGAGACCTAGGACAACACTGCAGACACAAGCCGTGTGTCCAGTGAGTCCTGAGCAGCCCGGGGACAGAGTGGACGTCACAGCGGAAAGGGACCAGGCTCTGCCACAGTGTGAAGTCACTTTTTCAGAGGCTTTAATTGTAGTATTTTTATGCGTTTCTTTAGAACATAGGCAAAGGGCATTCTTTACAGATGTGCCATTTAAAGAATAAAACATCTCCTCCAACCTCCTCTCCAAGGCCTGCTTCGTGTGAAAAACCAACAGCCTGCAGGTCGCGGCACATTCTCTGTTGGGAGCTTGTTCAGCGACAGAAACTCGCACCCGAGCCATTGCTGCCTCGGCACATAAGCCTAAAAAAGGAACAGAGCATGAATGTGTGTCTTCATTGGAGAACACAGTCATGGTTTAGGCTAGCACAGTCCAAATGATGGTTCTTCAGAGGCAGGAAAAATTAAAATAGTGAGAGCCTCGCACCAGGGCTTGTTCTGAGGTGAGTGCATACAATGCAGCCGAGTGTAGTCAACAACCGTGAAAAGCCCTTAGGTCCCCCATGTAAACAGGCCTGGGAGTCTTTCTACACTGTCTAGTAGTGTGTATACTATAGTATATTTTATGCCATATGAGACAATTTACAGGGTTTTAAAGAGGCAAGAGTAAACTGTAGAATGACCCTCACTGATGTGAGATGCTCCCGCAGTGTTGAGGGGGAGGTGGGCCCTCCTGTCTGCCATCTCACTCCACCATGCAGGTGGAAGGCTGGTCAAGTCCCCCCGTTCTTTCTCCCCTGTTCTCATTTCCCTCCCCTGCCCCTCATGCCTGCACATATGGTCAAATTGATGTGTGTCCAGTGTGAGGAAGGTGGGACCCCTCTAAATGGCAATGAGGCCGCAAAGCCCTGGGAAGGAGGGCCCCGTGCACAGGCTGCCTTCCGCCATCCAGGGCGCTGGGGAAGCCCACCCAAGCCACAGGTGCAGCTGAGCTCCCAGGAGCTGCATTCTCTCAAGCCGAGCTGTCCAGACCCCCACTTTGATCCTGCCTCTTACCTAATGCTTGTGAATCTCCAGCCCCTCAAGACCAGGCTTCTGAAAGTCACTTGGGCAGGCCTGCAAGGGGAAAAGTCCACCATGGCTTTCTGTCCTCACACGTGAGCACCCTGACCTACTGACTCACGGCCAGAGCAGACCCACAGTATGCTAAACCCCACAGAGCTTTCTGCCCCACAGTGTCTAGGCAGAAAGCAGCATATTCAGATTCAAGACAGCTCAAACCATTTCAGGATGAGCCCATCCAATATAAAAGATCTATTTCTCCCTCTAGAAATACATGCTAGGTTATAAGCAAAAATGGGGGTTCTTAATTCTATAGTTTTAAAAAGTCCTCTAAAGCTAACAGTGGCAGTCACAAAAGGATGAACACAGGAGTCTGCTTCTGTGAGGTCTCCAGAGCAGTTACATTTTTAGGGACAGGAAGTAGTGGTGGCTGCCAGATGCTGGGCTGGGAACAGGGACTTAGTACTTACTGGGTACAGAGTTCCACTCGGAAAATGAGAGACTCCTGGAGATGGATGGTGGGGATGGTTGCCTGACGGCATGAACAAACTGAACAACACTGACCTCTCACTTAAAAATGATTAAAATGGTAAATTTTGTGTTGTATATATTTTACCACAATAAAAAAAAAAACTAACAACGGCAACCTGGCTCTTACGGAAAACATTAAAAAACCACAGTCGCCAATAGGCCTCTTGACTTTAAGCAGGGGTCTGGAGTGCAGGGCCCAGGAGTTAGACTTCAGTCACTCACCGTCTGGAACACTGTCTGGGACAGAAAACTGGCTGTGATGTTGCTGATGTCATTCTCTCCCCCCATCTTACAAAGGATGTAGCCATACAGGTTAGCAGCTTGGAGGGAAATGCCAGCTATCACGAGGGCCTGTGCTCAGACAAAGCAAAAGTGATTTTTCTCAGATCATATACTGAAATGTTCCAGCCAAGCAGATGTGGCTCTGGCTTACATGACAGTAACTGCTTACAGATACTCACGGACACCTTTTAATCATCCCAGCCCAGAAATTGGTGCCATTTTCATCCTGTTTTACAGGCAGAAAACTGAAGCCCAGAGAAACCAAGCTGCCTAAGCTCCCCAAGCTGATGGGTGGTGGCGCCAGGGTGCAAACTCCAGAGCTCACGCTTAATTCCGCTGCTGAGCATCCTGTCTACAGCTGATTTGTTTTCTCATTCAGTGACCCAGATCATGGCAATAGACTATAACTCTGAAATAAAACTCCAGAACTCTGAGGCTAGCTTATTCCTTCTTTGGGAGGCTTCCCTGTCCAAGGTAGGGTGTCAGTTTTTTCTAAAAACTCCTCTCCTAGCAGCATTATTCCTATGAACCAAAAGGTAGAAGTGCCCAAACGTCCATCAATGGATGAACGGATGAACAAAACATGGCACACCCGTGGAATATTACTCAGCCATGAAAAGGAGTGTGACAGGCCACAGTACAGGCATACCTTGAAAATACATCAAGTGAAAGAAGTCAGACACGCGAGACCACATAGTATCCGATGCCATTTATAGGAAATGTCCAAAATAGGCAAATCCACAGAGACAGAAAGGTTGAATGGGTGCTGGGGGCGGGAGACACCAATCACTAGAAGGTACAGGGGTGATGAAGCTATCCTAAAATTGACTGTGTTGATGGTCACACAACTGAATATACTAGAAGCCACTGAACTGTGCACACTAAATGGATGAATTACCACAGTAAAGCTGTTTGCATCCATCAATGATGATAACAAAAACCCGCTCCCGAAACCACTGGTTCTGTACCGACATCAAAGCAAAGTCAGAGTCAAGGTGTTGCCTTACCAGCCACTTTAGCTTCAAGGAGAATAAGGTGCTAAAAAAGAACACAATCCAAATCATCGGGCAGATAATGAGGCCAAGCCAGAAGATTCGTGCTTCCGCTTCTGTGGCAGCAATGCTGTTCGGAGAGACCTGTTTTGAGAAAGCGATTCAGTTTTTAAAACTAGCAAAAACGATTGCATGGGAGTGTGCTATCACCTCTGTTTACTTTACACACACTTCTGCGATGTGTGCGTTTCTGTGGTGCGCCAGCAGCAGTGGGTTCTGTGTAGGGCAGGAATCAGATCTGCACAACACCCAAAAGGGACCCACGGGAACTTTCTATGGCCGTTTTCCTGGTTCTGATTTCACTCGTAATGGAGAATACCTTTCTGGCTTCAAAAATCCAGTGGCTTTTCCCGTCTTCGTCTATCTGGTTCCACCAGCGGAGGCCCACCATCAGTCTTCCAGTGACATTCTGAGCAAAGCAAACACAGTGATGCTAAGTGCGCCATAGGTAAGGAGGGTCAAAACCTTTCCACAATGAATAAAATAAGGTCACTCATTCGTGTTGAACTTGTACTGGGAGCAGGAGGGGGATTAAACTGTGGTGGTTTCTTGAAATGAGTTTCTGAGGCTTCTAAAAAAGTGTTTGAGGCTTTCCTTAAAAAGTGACAAGACTCCCCTCCCCGCAAATATATAAATTTTAGATATACGTAAACTTTACAAAAAATCCCAAGCCACACGGAGCGATCACCCTCATGATATATTTGCAGTCGTGACAGTTGGTACCCAGAAGCCATTTATTCAACACTAAACCATGTATTTTTTCTCTAATTTTAAGTGAAGGGGCTCAGGAGTCTTATGCATCAGCCCATGACGCCAAAGCGCCTCTGGCCCAGATGAGTCACGTGCCTTGGGACGGCCGCCTGGGACGCAGCCCTCGTGTTTCGGGAGCAGTGGCGTCCAGGTGAGGGGGCCTTACCTTCACAGACCAGAAGTCGAGGGACAGAAGGAGAAGCACAGTAACGAAACAGCCCACAAAGCTTCTGCTGAACCAGTCACAGCCGACGTAGGTGACGATGGCGCTGACTCGGAAGAACAGGTGGAAAAAGGTGGCCGAGGGGTGCCTAGGAAAGGACCCAGGTGCCCCCTCACTCCAAGGGCCAGAAGGCCAGTCGCTGACTCCGCCCTGTGGTTCCTGACTCTCCGTGTTCTCCCTAGTGCATTTCAAGCCCAAACTCGATCAGGCTACAGCTCTCAAGACACAGAAACAAATCAGAAGCAACTGAGAAGGTCCGAACCGTGTTCACACTGGCACCTTCTCCCCCTCGAAGCATCCTGTACTTCCCCCCAGCCTGACTCCAGATATCGCTTGTCCTCTATGAAACTGCTGTCACCTTTGAAGTGAAATGTGACAGTGATCTCAGCCCTCCCACCTCGCAGCGATAATGTCCAGTTCCCTAAAGGTAAAGGTTGGGTGATTTCTGCCAGACTGAGCGCATGCAGCCCCCAGGGGCACAGTCTCGGTCACCAGGGAATGCGTGTTCCTGGAGAGGGAAATGACCGTGATGTGACAACCATGGGCTTAACTCGCAGCTACTCACGATGAGTAGCCCTTGAATGATGACATTTGATCTAGAGGAAGACGGTTTTTGTTCACTGTGCCTGTAGACACAGAAGAGACAGAACTGAGGGGAACATAGACATCCTCATCACTTGCTTTAAAAACAAAAGTCTGAAAGACAAGAGGCCTGAGGTTAAATCATAGCGAGGGTCAGCCATGTACCTGGAGGAGACAGATAGCACCTGCCTACATACGGGTCTGGCAGGGGATGGGTGGGGGGTGTGGACCAGGTAGAATACATCATAGCTAGTTCTTTGGAATCCACTTTGGTAGAGCCCAGGTAGAAAAAACACTCAACTTTGATCAAGAAAGTGACAGTACAAGCCCGCTGACAGATGGCAGAGGGCCACCAGGTGCTAGGGAGGAGGAGGAGGGAGACGGCTCCAGTCAGCACGCCTCACCCAGCACTTCCAGACCTGACATTTTCAGAAGAGACCAGAAATCCAGACATGAGCATTGGAAAATCCGATTTTTAAATGATGGCGTCTATTTATATTAATAAAATATCACAGGCTGTGTTTCACCCTGGCCCTCCAGCTGCCGACTGGAGCCTCTGGTCGGATCAAAGAGGTGGCCAGCAACCTGCCAGGCACACGCCTGCTGCTCTTCCCAGGAAGGAACGTGTCAGAATGACCAGACCGGGCTCTGACGGAACCATGCTGTTTCTGTCTCCCAAAGGAACACGAACCAGGATTCAGACACAGAATTTACTGTGACTTCCGCATTTACTCCCGATAGGCTGCAGGAAGGGCTGAGCCAGAACACCCTCTATTGCCCAGGACGCACTTGCCTGTGCCTTTCAGACCCAGAGCTCTCCGGGAGGCCCGGATGAAAAGCCAGCCTGGAAAGAGTACCCAGCAGCTAAGAATTAGACTTGATCGTGTACAGCTTTCAAATTTGCAGTGTTCCAGGGGATAAGACTCTTGGGAATCTCTTTTCCCTTTCTGCCTTAAATCTTACTGAGCATCTTTCAACTAACTGTCTTAATACAATTTTGTCCTTTCACCTTGAAGATAAATGGATCCTCTTGCAATAACTGAAGGTTCTCCAAAGGCAGAAACTATGGTTTAGATAATTTTACAGCCCCGACAGCACCTGCCGTTTAAGAATCTCGGCAAATATTTGTTGTGTTGAACCTTGTGATCGAGTCCGCAAAGGATTGCTAGGAACTTCTGTTCTCTTTGTAGAAAAAAGATAGACTTAAGAGATGCAAGAGACCCAACGTGCACTGATCAAGGGTAAAACCTGGAAGTTAATGCATTCGAATAAATCCCCTGCCCACCCACTTTTTTTTTTCTTTTTTTGGCTGTGGTTTCCTGAAATAAAATGCAGAAAAAATTCCAATCGTTGGAAGGTTCTGCTTAGTTGAGTCCCAGTTAACTGACTGTTTCCTTAACTTGTAATGTCACCAGCATCATTATTATTCAGATGCTGAAAATAAGTAGAAAGGGTGCCTTCTGCACATTCGACTATTGCTTTAATCCTGTTTTAGGCCCTTTGGGCTGCCTCCAAACCTGCATTCAGTCCCCCTCTAGAGTCTGCCCAGCCTGCACCTCCAGGTAACACTAATGTGGCCTCCAACCAGTTTTCTGGTTTTGAGTGTTCTGAAGGCCATCGCTTAAGCCTGCCTGCCCTCCCCTGCCGTGGGGTCCTCCATCCCCGCTGCGTGCTCTCCTGCCACCAACTCAGCCCCGGCGCACACACACACACACCAAATCACCCCATTGCCCGATGCCACTGGCTTCAACTCCACCCTCCCAGGCCCTGGCCTGGTCACCCCTTGAGAGGCAAGAGGTGCAGAGATGCCAGACCGCCAAGTCCTGCTCCAACCTCTGAATAGCTCCATGGTCTTCCCTCAGCTAAGTAACCTCTGGATGCCTCTGTCTCCACTTGCGTAAAATGGGAATGCCAGCAGCGGGCACTTCCTAGGAGAGCAAAAAGATACACGGCTCGAAGTGCAAACCGTGCTCCCTGAAACCGTTCTTCCTCCAGGGAGCCACGCTGTAAACTCCCCACCTGACCACAACTTTCTCTCCCAGCCAAGGGCAGACTTTGCATCTCCACAGGGATCCCCCATCCTCCAGCCCTCCTGTCCCTGCACAGCCTTTCCTCAGCTTGAACAGGCAGTAGTTTCCGCTCAGCTCCGCAGGGCCAGGTAGAAGCCCATGGTCTCTGGGAGAGGAAGAGGAAAGAATGACAGATGGTAAAAGGGGGAAAGGTGATGACTTCAAGTGCTGTCAAGGTGGGGAGAGGCTTGATGGACTGTTGTTCGAGTTCAAATCCATTTCCACACTTCTGGGCCCCAGACACCTATTATCTTCCTCCTTGGAGGGAAACATAGAAGGTTCTCAACTGGAATGTGCATGAAAGCCACCTGAAAACGTCCATAGGACTCAGCATGTCCCAGGACATGCAGGTTTCGATTTGGTGGAGGGCCTGGATGTGAATTTTACCAAGGAAAATCACGGGCACCACAAACTCCAGCCCAAGGCCCAAATCTGGTCCTTCCGGTTTCTATAAATAAAGTTTGATTGGAACACAGCCATGCTCACTTATTCACTGGCCTGTAAAGCAGAAAATATTTACCCAGAAAGTATGCCAACCCCTCCTGCAGACCAGCAGGAACAGTTTGGTGATGAAATTAGGCTCTATTCAAAATACAAAACTCAAGCAAACTGCCATTAAGGGCCTCTTCCCCACCAAAACAAGGAGAAACAAATCTGCTTTCAAATCTGATAGTCAGAACCAACAAACTGTGCCAGAAGTCAGAGCAGAGTCATCTCTGGAGGTGACTGAAGGGGCAGTGATGGGGAAGGTGGACAAGGGGACCTCTGGGCTCTGGAGACAGTGTGTGTCTTGATCTTGCATGTGCACATGTATAAAAATGCATCAAACTGCATGCTTAAGATCGGTGCACTTTACTGTATGTACACTACACCTCAATACAAAAATATTCTGAGTGAAGCCACTGACCAAAGAAAAATCTTTGCAAGTCACCTTAAAAAAGCTCCACATGATACAATCCAGCAATTGCACTCCTCAGTATCTAGTCAAATGACTTGAAAACTTAAGTCTACACAAACAGTGCACAAGTATTTATAGCAACTTTACTCATAACGGCCCCAGACTGGAAGCAACTGAGATGTCCTTCAATAGGTGAATGGATAAACTATGGTCTGTCCACATAATGGAATATTATTCAGCTCTAAAAATAAGCTATCTTACATGACTATCACTAAGTGAAAGAAGTCAGTCTGGAAAGGCTACATATTGTATGATTCCAACTCCGTGATGTTCTGGAAAAGGCAAAGTATGGAGAGAGTTAAAAGATCAGTTGTTGCTGGGGGTTCTGTTGGGGAGGATGAACAGGTAGAGCTCAGGGGATTTTTAGGGCAATGAAAATACTCTGAACATTTTAGGGCCACAGAAACACAAAAACATAATGGTGGGCACAGATCATTATATAGTTATCAAAGCCCATAGATGGTATGACACCAGAAAGGAACCGTGACGTAAACTGGGGGCTTGAGTTAATAGGAGTGTATCAATGTTGGCTCATTATCTGTGACAAATGTACAGGCTAATCTAAGCTGCTAATAAAAGGGGGAACTTTGGGATGGGGAGGAGTTTATGGGAATTTTTGCTCAATTTTTCTGTAAACCTAAAACCGCTCTAGTAAATAGACACAGTTGGCAGGGGGTAGAGGGGTCTGTCTACACAGAGTATGGAGAGTAAAACTGGGGAGGACAGTGTCCCATGGGAACGCGTCCTCTTTCCCATAAACTTCTACGGTGAGTTTGATTTGAGATGAAAAGACTGATTTAATCCGAAATCCAGCAGCAACCCAACAGTATCTTGAAAAGTTGCCCTTTGTTTAAATGACTTTGAAAACCATACTTTTTTTTTTTTTAAGACTGTCTCCAGCTTGGATTCCTCATCAGACACCCTATTTCAAATCCCGTCATCTTTCAGACACTCTGGAAAGCTCGCTGCTTTTCACTGCGGCAAAAACGTCTGAGGAAAAGAGTATCTTCCATCCTTGGTGTACTTTCTGCCACTAAAGAGAAAGCGTCTGAGACAATGTCGAGAGTTTGCTTTAAAAATAATCCAGGGGCAGGGAGTGGCTGGTTCTGAAAATGAAACAGGCCCGCCATGTGCTGATCAGGCCTTGGGGGTACCAGGCTCAGTGTTCTCTGTACTTCCATGTAAATTTAAATTAAAAAGTAAAAAAATAAATCATCAGAGGCAGTCTCAGCTTTGCATTGAGGCAAGACTCCTTTCAGAATAAAGCAAGCCTATTATGGGTTGATATTCTGGGGGCTCTCTGTGGTCAAAAAAAAAATATATATATATATATATTTTTTTTTTTTCAGACCTAAAAATCCCCAATTGAGTAATGGCCCAGTACTGTTGGATGCATGAGGAAAATTCCAGAAATCAGGTCCTTTCTTCAGGACTTAACCAGTCCCCTTGCAGAAAGAGGGCCAACCCCATATGGAGTAAAAATGCCCACGAGCTCCTCTCCCAACCACGGCCCCCACCAGGAAAGTGGGCACAGTGAAGGCCTGGCTCTGCTGTCTCACTCCATCCTTGCTGACCAGATGGCCCTGGACAAGGAACTAAACTGCCCAGAGACTCCGTTTACTCATCTGTAAAATTAGAGAAGAGCGGGGACCTCCGATCCCTAAGGTTTCCTGGAAATAAAATTCCTATGAAGCCAGGCCAGGGGTGGCTGCGGCCGATATCACTCTACTTATTGTTTGACTCATTCGTGGTCAAGATTTTTGAGAATGGGAGAGTGAGAAAAAGCCTTGGCCACTGATGCTCCGTCTGGATGTCCTCTGTGACGCAGATGTTTCTCCCCATTGTTAAAAACAGGTGGGGTGCTGCTATTTCTTTCCTTAGCACTGACGCCCACTTAGAGTCAAGTGACTTTTCTGCTAACAGCAGTGAGCCACCACAGAGGCGGGGGTGGAAGGGGACCCCCAAGGGTATGGGGGAGACAGCAAATGTCTACCTGTCCTTGGCTGCTTCTCCGTGGGCCGGCTCCCCAGGTGCCCTGGAGCTTGGCAGCAATACAGGACCACAGCCCAGCCTGGGCCTCCAGAGCTCAACCCTCTTTTAACAGCCCTGGGTGATGCATATGGTCATTACAGTCAAGGAGGCTTCCTCTAGTCCCTTTTCAAGATAAACTCAGTTCCAGGAACAAAGCAGAAAGGGACTGAAGGGGCCCATGCCTAAAAAAGCCAAGACCCCCAGCACCCTTCAGAAACCCAAGGGGGGCGCCTAACCCAGAGGCTGAGCCCTGGTTTTTCTTCTCTAAGACGCCCCGGATGCCATGTTAGCACCACCATCCTCCCAACTCCGGCTTCTTGCTTCAAACGCCTCCTCCGCCTCCCCGCCCCCCCATAACTGAGCCTCCAGGGTCTGAGTAGATGCTGATTGCTAAGCCTCAGAGCTTTGATTCAAAGGTCACCGCAACAGAGGCCTGACTGTGGAAGTGAATAAAAGAACAGACTTCCCTGTGGTCGCCACCATTTTCCCTCTTGTTTCTGTTCTTTATTTCTTTTTAAAGAGATATCCCAACTTTACAGGCTGGATGTGCGCAGCAGCAAAATGAAAGTGTTACCAGGGACAAGTCAGCGGGGCCCTGGCTGCTTGGCTGGGCTGGGCGGGACCCCCACCTCTCGCCCTGGGCAGCCAGGCAGCATCCCCCAGTCCTGCTGCACCCCATTCCCTCTGATTGCTGCTGGAATCATGGGCCACATTCCTTAGCTAAAGACTCAAGAGTTTTCAAAAGAAACGGGAGCTGAAAACAGGTCTTCAAACAAAAACATATACACGCATGTCCATAGTGGCAACATTCACAGTCGCCGAAAGGTGAACAAAATGTGGCCAACGGGATAAGGTTCAGCCATAAAACGTTACGAAGCACTAACACAGATACAACATGGACGAACCTGGCAACGTTAGGCTCAGTGAAAGATGCTGGACACAGAAGCACAGGTATTGTGCGACTGCACTTACAACAGGTATCTAGAATAGGCACATCTAGAGAGACAGAAAGCAGAACAGAGGTTACCAGGGGCTGAGGGTGGGGGTGATGGGGAGTTATTGCTTAACATATGCAAGGGTTTCAGTCTGGGATGGTGAAAAAGTTCGGGAGGCAGATGGTGGTGTGGTTACACAACAAGGCGAACAAAGTTAATGCTACTGAACCGTACACTTGAAAATGGTTGAAATGTATATTCTACTACAATAAACTATAGAAAGAAGTAACTGACCCATGCCATCTGTGAAGGAACCTTGGAGACACCGTACCAAGCAAGAGAAGCCAGACACAAAAGGCCACATGGTGCAGGATTCCCTTCCTACGGACTGTCCAGAGCAGGCAAATCTATAAAGACGGCAGATTGGTGGCGGCCAGGGTCCGGGGGACCGGGAATGGGGTCTGACTGCTTAATGGCTCTGGGGTTTCCTTTTGGGGTGAAGAAAATGTTCCAGAACTAGACAGTCATGATGGTTGCACAATGTTGTTGATGTACTAATGCCATTGAATCGTTCACTTTAAAATGGTAAAATGGACCGTTTTACATTATGTGTATTTTGCCACAATTAAAAGCAAGAGAGAGACGCAGGGAAGGAGAGACTCTGCCGGCACTGGCTCTCCTTTAGGAAGAGGCAGGGTGGTGAGCCGTAAGCAGAGGGTCCCAGGTACAAGTTCAGACACAATTTATCAGTTGCCCAGATTCAGATAGATACCAGCTCCACCACTGAGACCTGTGTGACAAACCTAGAGTGCAACCTCTAAGCTCCATTTTCCCCTGGAAGGAGCCGGGGCTCCTTGGAGAAATAGCAGATGCCAGGCACAGATGGAGAAATGGAGATTAGGAACATCTCAAGTTGCAGCAAAGTCAAAGACCATGAGACTCAGGTCAAAAAGGCTCAGGCGAACTGGGAGAGGCTGCCACTGGCCAAAGGTCCCGCAATCTGAGTAGCAATAAGAATACGCCTTAAACTAAGGTCAACTGATACTTAAAAAACCCTGCCTGGTCACCCACAGGAACGCTGGGAAACCAACACATTACTAGAAAACGGAAAAACGAAGGGCAAGAAACAAACATTTCTTGTGTCATTTCTCTGTGAAGTATACCGAGCAATAACTAAATACTCAAAGAAGGGGACTTTCTCTTTCTAGGTTACTTACAGCTCCCAAATGAAGACAGAATGACAACCCCTAATGGAGGCATGGAGAGTCCGTGGCTGCTCTGCACAACTAGCCATCAAGAGCCGCTCATGGAAGAGCGTACCCACGCCTTGGGTCCGTAGGCCAAAGCAAAGCGTACCTGAGTCTCAGCAAGCCTGCTAGCCCTCTAACCGCTAATTTGCAAGAAATACGGGGGACAAAGGAAAATACTGCAGGGCAGTAAAAATGCAATCAGTAAAATCCAGACTGTGAGAAGCTCTACAGAAAAACAAAGTAGTTGCAAAAGGAAAAAGAAAAAAAAAAATAGAACAGAGGACTGAGGAATTAAAAGGGCCTAAGAAATCCGGCAACTGATTCAATGTGTGGACCCTATTGACGCAGTTCAAACAAATGATGAAACCTTAAAAGTGTTCAAACCACTGAGTTGTACACTTTAAGGGGGTAACTTACATGGTGTGTGAATTACATCTCAATAAAAAATAAAGAATTTTTATAAATACTTGAAGATCTAAAGGACTTCGAAATTTGGCAGCAGAGAGCTCAGCATATATCCGAAGGCCGGATATGTCATGGTATTTGGGACTTGTTCATTATTTTGAAGGGAGAAAATGCTATGGCGATTATGTTTTTAAAGATAAGTTCTTTTAGAGATAACATATCAAAATGTGTTTGCAGGAATGTGACATCTGGGGTCTGCTTCAAGGTAATTGGGAAGATGTAGGGTGTAAAAATAAGATGTCATAGTTGATCATTTTGGAAGCTATGTGATGGTAATGGGGTTCATTAGATTATTCTATCTGGCACATGTTTGGAACTTCCTATAGCACTGTTTTTATTAAGGAGCTGGTGAAGCAGACTACTCCTTTCTAAGTCCAGTTCTGCCACTTACTGTGTGACCTTAGACAAGTGACTCAACATTTCTGGTCTAGTTTCCTCCCCTGCAAAATGGGGATAATCACATCTACGTAATACCAGGGTCTGGACCACAGTGGGCACTCTGTCCATGCACATGCATTTGTTCCTCCTTTAGGCAGGGATCTGTAAACAGCCAGCCTCTGAGATGCTTCCCCTAATCCCAATCTCCTGATATTCCCAGCCTTGTGCCGTTCACCTCCCACAGTGAACCAGGGTAGGTTCATCAGGGCAGAACTGATACATAAATCAGAAGTGCTGTTACATCCCTTGGTGGCTTCCCATCTTGACCATTCTTTTGCTCTCTCCCTCGCTGTCCCCGGGGGAAGCCCGCTGCCATGGTGGGAGCAGCCCTATGAAGAGGGCCATGTGGCAGGGAGCTGAGGCCTCCAGCCAACAGCCATGGAAAGCACCATCTTGGAGGTGGCTCCTCCTGCCCAGTCGAGCCTTCAGATGACTACAGCCTTGGCTGATCTCGTCTGCCGCCTCCTGAGACCTTGAGCCAGGACCCCCCCGCTAAGCTGCTCCCAGATGCCTGACCCTCACAGTATGAGAGGATAAATTGTCTGAAGCCAGTAACATGAAGTGACCCAGGCTTCGCTGGACAGGGCTGGAGTGGAGAGATGAGACCATGAGACAGCTGCAGCGATGCTCACCTGTTTTAAGCAGGAAGCTCAGAGTTACTAAATGAGGGAGAGAGAAAAGCAGAGGCCAAGGACTGACCTCCAGAAGGCTAGAGTGGAGGTCGGTCAGCAGAAAGGCACTTAGAGCGGGTGGTGCCTCGGAATGGCTGAAGAAGGTAAGGAAGCTATATTCTTGTTTTCACCCTTCCTCTTCTGAGTGATGTACTTTTTTTTGGCAATGGAAGTAGAAAGTAGAATTCACCCACACGTGTGCTTTTATTTCTGAAGAGCATCTAGATTCTGCTAAAAAGTGGGCAGAAGTCTGAGGCATCGAGTATTAGCTCTCGTGGGACGTGAATCTGTAACTGGCTCTTACCAACTTGGGTTTCCTCATCCCCCAAATGGAGAGAATCCTGTGTTTCCTTCCATTTATATTCTTCACCATTTTAATATTTTTGGAATCAAGATGTACCCATGAATGGCTGCAAATATTAATGTGGCATTTATCTCCCACCCTGCAGCCCCGAGAGTGGTAACTGAACCAGTGTATCTTAAAAGTGTAGCATCTTAGGAACAAAAGCCATGGCTGGTGAAGCCTAACTTACAGGTTATTTAATGGGAAAACAGAATGAAATCATATTCATTCATTCAGCAAATATGAAATCACTACCACAGCCTGGCTTGTGGGAGCTGTGTTAAACCGCTTTCTTTCTTCTTTTAGAGGAGCCTGTGATATTTTTTAAAATATTCAGGCTTCCTGGCAACAAAAGGATGTTCTAGGTGTCGTATGACTGGTTTCTGCCCCAAGACTTGGAATCGGCTCCTCCCTAAGGGGAGGCAAAGAGAATCAAAGACCAAAATCTAGCGGCTGGGGTGCAGGTAAGAGGTGGTGGAGGGCAAAAGTGCCACTTCTGGGCCACCTTTAGTAGTGGCAGAGCTTAAAAAAAAAACTCCTTTTAGAACATATCATTTCTGCAGTATTTCTGCTAAAGATCATACCCTGATCTAATCAAGGATAACATCAGACAGACCAAAGTTCAGGTACATTCCTCAAAGTAGCTGACCTTTACTCTTCGAAACTGTCCATGTGATAAAGAAAGGCTGGGAACCGTTTCAGGATAATTAAAGGTGAGGGGCAATCCTGGGTGGATCTTAAACTGGGGGAAAAAATTGCTGTAAAGGACACTGGAATATGGGCTATAATTTAAGCAAGCTTCTCCGTTTTACTCTTTGTCCTCTGCGTATATAAGAGAATATCCTGTCCTTAGCTGACGGACTTGAAGTACTTAGGGATAAGGGAGCTCTCAAACACTTCAGAAAATACACACACACACACACACACACACACACACACACACACACACACACAATGCACAGACATGTACACACACATACCACACAGTGAAGTGTTAGTAATTCGTAAATCAAGGTAAAGGGTGTGGCCAGTTCCCCTTACTCTTCTTGCTACTTTCTGGTATATTTGAAGTTATTTCAAAGTAAAAAGTTTAAGTCCTCTTAAGGACTTAAATATTGACTCAAAATATTATTTTAATATTTAGTATTATTTGAATCCAACATATTCAGAATATGACTTTCCAACTTAACACATTTGGTTGCTGTATTTTGCAGTTCTTTCACCTGGACTTTGAGGGACCACTAAAACTCCCCATCATGCTGGAAGCAGTAGGGTTTGTAATCGCTGTGTATGCGCTATTTTCTATTTGCAGGTTAATGTGGTAGTCAAACTAGTGGGTAATGCTAACACTGAAATTGTAGTTTAAATGGTCCAAGGAGATAGAATTAAGTTTGCAATAAATATATGTTTTAAATCGTTTTTCAAAATTGTTCAAGAAATAAGTTGAGTTTAATAAATTGAGCTTAAAGCAATGGCGTCACATTCACTGAGCACCTACTATTTACCAGGTACTGTGCTAGACCTGGATGAAGTGCAGTGAACAAAACGACTCAAGTCCTGACCTCACTGGTCTTCTGGGGGAGGGGGAGACAACAAAGAAAAAGGGCAATTTCAAGGCGATGTGAAAAGTGCCATTAACGGGGTAAGCAGTCACGCTCAAAATATTTAACCACTGACAAGGCACGGCCACTGTCCAATGAGAAGGGACAATGGTGCAGGGCTCCACCAGCTGCCCCTGCTGTCCCAGGCGCTAGCCCGTCAGTCACGGGAGCTTGCCTCAGGGCAGGGCATCCGGGAGGCTCTTGGCTATTTACTGACACTTTAAGAAACCCAAGAGATGGCCCTCAGGCCTGGGGAAGACAGCGGGGCCGTGGGGGCTGAGCAGAGGGGCACCTAGCTCAGAGTAGGGGGTGCTTCTTAGCAGTGATGAGGATTAAGGTAAAAAAGCAAGGGGTTTCTTCGGGGATGATGAAAATGTTCTGGAATTAGATAATGATCATGGTGGGCAACCTTGTGAATATATTAAAAACCACTGAGTCGTACACTTGAAGGGGGTGACTTATATGGTGTGTGATTATATCTCAATTAAAAAGTAAAGAATTTAAAAATACACTGGAAGGTCTAAAGGACCTCTAAATTTGGCAGAGAGAGCTCAGCGTACACAAAGGCTGGGGGATAGCAAGAGCCTACGGGCACAGGTAAGTGCCCTTGGACGTCCACCACAGACTGACCCCTCCAAGGCTGGGCTATCGCCAACAGGCCCCCGTCACCTAGAGGTGGCCTCGGGAGGCTTGGGGAGAAAACCGCAGCATTACCCAGGAACTCCTGCATCCCTGGAAAGTGGAAGAAAACACTATCACTAGAGTAATGTTTGCCCCCCACTGTCCTCAGGGGTGGGGTGGCGGGCTGCACACTCGGTGCTTAGAAGGCTGAGCTGGGCCAGGAAGGTTGGGTGGGGGCCGGGGCTCCCCCGGCGGGGTAGGCCCTATGACTCAACTAGCCCGCCTTTCCAACTCTTCTGGCTTTTCCAAAGAAGCCAGAAAAAAAAACAACGCATTATTTTTAAAAACGATTTAAATGCATAAATGAAAAGAAGCCAATCTGAAAAGGCTATACACTGTATGATTCCAGCTACACAGGCCTCTGGAAAAGGCAAAACTATGGAGACAGTAAAAAGACTGGTGTTTGCCAGGGTTTGGGGGAGGGAAGGATGAACAGGTGGAGTCCAGAGGATCTGGGGGACAGCAAAGCTATTCTGTATGATGCTCCGAGAACACGACGTAAGAGCCCTAAGGCAAGCGATGGACTTCGGGTGACTAAGAGGTGTCAATACAGATTCGTCACTTACCAGAAATGTCCCCTCTGATGTGGCTGTAGTGATGGGGGAGGCTGTGCGTGTGTCAGGGCAGGGGGTGTATGGGAAATCCCTGTATCCTCCTTTCAATTTTGCTGTGCGCCTACAACTGCTTTAAAAAAATTATACATATATATGTAAATATATATATAAGCAGTACATTGAGGTGAAATTCACATCACACGAAATGAACCATTTCGCAGTGAACAGGGAGTGGCCTCCAGGACTCACACTGCTGTTCTGAGACATTCCCTTCGGCCTCAAGTCAAACCCCAGGCCCACCAGAGTCTGTTCTCATTCTTCCCTCCCGGCAGTTCCCGGGACCCGCCAACCTGCCTTCTCTGTCTCTGTGGGTTATCTGCTCTGAGCAAGTCAGATTTCTAACGTGACCTGTTCCAATTTTTTACTTTAAATGCAAATTCATTTAACATACTCCCCTGGCCTAAGAGAATGTGTCTGAGGCTTGGAATCAGCTGACTATCCCTTTGCAATTTCTATTCTAAAGTATTTTGAAATCCAAGGGAGAGAGACATCTGTACTACAATGAGAAACAACACGAGGCCTCGTTAACACGATCTGTGGCTCTATCTGAGTCATCCAGAAGCCTTTCTTGCTCTTGTAATGAGTGAGGAGTGAGCGACTGGCGGAGGCCCTGTGTGAGCAGGATTTCCTCAGGGCTGGGGAAGGGCCAGCCCCTGTGCCTTTCCCCTTGAATTCCAGCCCAGATTTACTGAGTTGGTCTTTAGCTAAGGAAATATCATCAGCCCGACTTACTAGAATACATGGCTAAGCTTTGACTCAACATCGACACCCACCCCCCATGAAGGTGCACACACACACACATGCACAGGCGTCCATGCACACACACACAAGCTAGTAGGAGCATTCCCTACTTACCCCCAAATGGACAACGTAGAAAAATATGCCAAGTCACTCAGGGCATAGCCGAGTGACACTGCCTGGACCTTTCACACCCATCTCAACACCTACTGAGTCAGGGTCTTCAGGGAGAAAGAGCCCGACAATCTGAGGTTTGGGTCCATCATGCGCCTGGTTTCCCGGGGAGGCTGATGCAGTTGGGATCCCCTGGGAATGCAGCCCCTGAGACCTGGGTCTGGGACCCACTGCCTTCAACCATCTCTCTCCAACCTCAGAGCCTCAGACCTGCAGCTCGCAGAATTCAGACAAAGGTCGACTTGAGCCCAGTTCCCAAGTGTGTCCCTGGAATCCAGCCAGTCCTGGCCACCAGCATCGTTCACCTCAGCCCCTTTGTTGGCCTCATAACGTCTCATTGCTCCCATTCTCGCCCTGCAGGCCACACGGCCGTCACAGGCAGCTTTCTCCAGTGTTGGTCAGATCACCTCTCCCTGACTCAAATGGCTCCAAAGACCAACCACCCAAATTCCCATCAGGATCTTCAAAGCCCCACACCTGCTTTCCCCTAACTTATTTCCAACTGGGTTTCCTCCACCCACTTTCTCACTTCCTCCCTAGAATACACCTCCCACCTCAGGGCCTTTGCACCTGCTATTTCCTCTGCCAGAACTCTCTTCCTGGGAATCTTCCCCTGTCTGGCTTCTCCTCCACGTTAGGGTCTCAGTCCAAATGCACCTCCTCAGGGGGGCCACCTCTGAGCACCCCCTGATCTAAAGGAAGCTCTTGGCCCCCTTTTCTCACATTCTCCTTGTAGCACCGAACACTCACTGAAGTTACCCTGTTTAGATTTTTGCTCATATGTATGCTGTCTTTTCCCTAATTAAAACGCCAGCTCCATGAAGGCAGGGACCGGTTTGGTTTTGTGTTCCCTGGTACACAAAGCTCCTTGAAAACTGTTGTTGATTTAATGAATAAATGAATGCGAGAAAAAAATAAGTCAGGGTTTCTCTAAGGGGAAGTGATTCTGGCCTCCACCCCCAGCAATGCTGGAGACATTCTGATTGTCACAAATGGGGGGCTGTTACTATCTTGTGGGCAGAAGCCAGGGATGCATCTCAACACCCTACCAGGCACAGGTCAGCCCGCAGAACAAAGAATGTCCAGCTCCAAATGTCAATAGCGTGAACCCTGGAGTAAAAGAATGAGCAAATTGAACAGTCCAGGTCCACGCAGGCAGGCTGCTGTCCGATATCGAACATCAAGGGACCTGACCAACGTCCCCTTCCTGTCCCCAGATGCCTTCCCTGATTGTGGGGATCACGGTTCAGCAGCAGTCCCCCTTTAGTGATTTTACTGCTGGCACAGTTCAGGCAATCAATTTCACATTAACAGGAAATGTAAATAAGAGGAAGTTAAGCTGCTGGAGATGTAAGGAGTTAATTTCAGAATACGTAATTCCGTGCCATAATCAAAGAGAACTGAAATCTGTCTAGTTCCCTGATTCTGTGGGCTATTTTCCTTGGTAATCATGGATCTTCCTTAAAATTAAACAATCAGCTCTTGGTGGGACCTGCTTATGTGCTGTATTTCTAGGCTCTTAAAATAGATTTCAGAGTGGGGAGAGGGGCAGCATGACTTTTCCCCAAAGGCACTGGGAGCAGGGGTCTGGATGAGGGGGTCCTCGTTTGTTGAAGCAAACAGACTCCCTGGAGTAACAACAAGAAAACAAAATCCTCCTTGGTGTGTTGGAACACAATTGTGTGTGCACGTATGTGTGTTAATTGCAGCGAGTAATGGGTGGCCACCAAGCTCCCATCTGTACCATCACCTGCCCCCTCTCCTTCCTTGACCTGCACTCCACCAGCTTCCCTTGGGTCAATGTCCAACATGGGGGTGTCAGGAATGCTCTGAGTCCCTACAAATGCAAATTTAACCTATCCCAATGCAAACCCGACAAGAACAATCTCACCAGGGTTCTCAACCAGGGGTGTTTTGGGCCCCAGCAGACAACTGGCCATGTCTGAAGACATTTTTGGTTGTACAACTTGGGGTGGGAGGGGGTGGTGCTACTGTCACTAAAATCTGACAGTGCACAGACAGCCCTCACAACAAAGAATTATCCAGCCCAAAACATCAACAGGGCTGAGGTTAAGAAAGCCCACTCTGAATGGCGGGAGTGTTCCAGCACTCTGCTTGACCTAAGAGAAATACGAAGTAGCCCCCCCAGAGTAAGTATAAGACAGAAGCCCTGAAAATGCTGTTCCCATGGTGGAACTCATCCCTGAGTGTCTCTCCCTGTGTGTGCATCTGGCCCCCTGCACACAGTACAAGGTGAGATTCAGTGTCTAGAGCCAGATGCTGAGGGTTCAAATCCCCGCCCTACAACTTAATAGCTGCATGACTCTGGGCAAATCACTCAGCTCTCTCTTTCCCTCAGTTTTCTTTAATCTTGACAGATGAAAATCCTAGCAGCCACTTCCTAGGCGTGCAATACAGATGAAATGAACTGTTGCAGCTGGAAGGCAGAACAATGCCTGCACACAGCCAGGGTGAGGTGTTTGCTTTCTGTATTTTTTCAGGCAATATAACTTCCTAAAAAACAGCCAGCAATTTTCATCTGTGGTTGAATTTTGAGGAACAGCTTTTGCACCCAACGTGGGAAGATCAATTGATGGTAGAAGACTTCCTGAAAGACAAACATTATTCCATGGGGCAGACCTGTCAGGGATTGGCGGGGGCAGTTGTGACTCCACGTGATTTTTGTCTTGGGACCTGGCCCCCACTAACACATGGCTCCCGGTGGGGTCTGGGACCAGAGGACAGCGTTCTTCTCAATTTGACACCCCCTGGGTTGAATGAGGACCAATCATGAGACACAGACCAAACCTTAACAATCGGGCCCTGATAACTGGGACCAAAATCAGATCGAAGAAATCTCTCCAGGGTCAGGGAGGTGGGGAGCCATCCTACTTTGCAGGGGAACCCACTGGAACCCATGACTTTTGAGTCCCAATGAATTTTGGGAAGATAGTGCCTTGAAAGCATAAACATAACTTTCCATAGGAAGGACAGACTCCAGCTCCAGCGACAACCCAGTATGATGTGTTCTGAGTCATCAGAATGGCTACAATGAAAAAACAGACAATAACAAGTGTTGGTGAGGATGTAGAGAAATTAGAACCCTGCACAGCACTGGTGGGATTATAAAGTGGTGCAACTTTCATGGGAAATAGTATGGAAGTTCCTCAAAAAAAATTAAAGAATTACCATATGACCCAGCAATTCGACTTCTGGGTATACACCCAGAAGAATTGAAAGCAGGAGCTTGAAGAATTATGTTCACTGCAGTACGATTCACAAGAGCTAAAACATGGAAGCAACCCATTGTCCATTGACAGATGAATGGATGAACAAAATGTGGTCTATTCATACAAAAGAGTATTATTTAGCCTTGAAAAGGAAGGACATTGTGACACATGCTCAACACAGATGAACCTTGAGGACTTCATGTGAAGTGAAATAAGCCAATTACAAAAAGATAAATACTGTAGGATTCCACTTACGACGTATCTGAAGTTGTCAAATTCAGAGACAGAAAGAAGAATGATGGTCACTGGGGATTGGGAGTGAGGGGTGGGTAGTTGTCCAATGGGGACAGTTTCAGATTTGCAAGATGAAACGGTTCTGGGGATCTATTCACAACAACATGCATATACTTAACATGACCGAAGTGTGCACTTAAAAATGGTTAAAATGGTAAATTTTGTTTTGTGGGATTTTTTTTTCCCCACAATAAAAAACAAAGTAAAAGGAAAAAGAAAAACCCATTGGGGGAAAACACACACATGCATGCACACACACAGCTCCCTGTTCTTCTCCGTGCTGGGAATCACATCTTCCACCGATCCCACTAGGTGCCCTGCTCCAGAAGCCCCCCTATAACACTGCGCCTCACTACCAGGAACTGGGGACAGGAAGGGGAGGACCAGGTTTCTGTGCCTGGGACTTAGCCCAGCACCTGGTATCCAGCAGATGTTGGATAAATATTTACCAAACAAATGGCACAGCAACCACGTGGTGAGGTCAGGCTGGTACGATCACCCCCATTTTACAGACAGGTTAAGGGAAAAGTTCAACAAGGCAAGGTGACCTTTCTGGAATCACAAAGCCAGCAAGTGGTAAAGGAGGAGGTGGCCCCGATATCCCAGACTTCTGCTATAGGGCCCCTCCCGTGATGTCACCTCCCTTCAAAGTCAACCAGGAATCCATTTCAACAAGGAATTTACAAATGACAAATCTCACCTAAACTAGTGTCTTCACTTGTTTGCATCATGGGCCCATTTGATAATCCAAGTTTGGGTCCTTTTCCTACCTAAAGTGACTCATATAAAACTTAGATAATAGTTTTCAAAGTGTTCCTAGACCCCCTGAAGGCCGTCCACAGACCTCAGTTAAAAACTCCCTTTCCACCCGGCTACCCAGGTGGTTCTCAGGATTTGAGAGCCATCTTTATGTTCTTGAGCATCAGAAGCAACTAGAGATGCTATCTTAAATTCACATTCCCAGGCCCATCCCCTGTGAATCTGCTGGAGTAGGTCCAAGGCTGGGCCCAGAAATGTGCATTAGGTACACCAGAGGATTCTGGGATTTGTGGCTCTCAAACACACAGGGATCCATGAGCTGCTGCCTCCCAGGTCTCAGAATGCAGCCCAGATGATCCCCTGAGCTCCCAGCCTCTCTTCCCAGGTGCTCACCAAACCCGGCCATTAGAACATTCCATCACAACCCATCAAGGGCCACTTTGGGCCCAATATCTTTGACCCCACAAGGGCTTCTTCCCCTGGATCATTAGAAACCTAGGCATCATGTTTGACTATCCCTTTCCTCACCCCACATCATGACCATCAGCAAGGCTGGTAGATTCTTCTTCTTATGTGCCTCTGGGCACCCCCACTTCCTTCTATCAACCCTGCCAGAGCCCTGGTCCAAGCTTCAGTTCCCTGTTGCCATCGGGCCCTACACTCCATCTCCATCCTGCAGCTCTGATCATGTCTGTGCCCTTTGCAAAGCCCTTCAGTGGTAACTGAACTCTAGAACTGCAATGTCCAATATGGTGGCCACACATGGCCATTTAAATTTAAATTAATTAAAATAAAAAATCCAAACTTCTGTCCTACAGTTACACTAGCCACATATCAACTGCTCAATAGCCACAGGCAGCTAGTGACCATCATACTGGACAGCATAGATATAACACATTCCCATCCTCATAGAAAGTTCTAGTGGGGTCTAGCACTTTGCTTATAAGCCCTTCAGGGTCTGGCTCCTGCCTCTGCTCAGATGACTCTCCGGCATCCCTGGTCTTGAGCCACAGTGAACCAGTCTCAACTCCCTAAACTCATGATCTCCCCTCTAAGCCTTTGCATGTCATACCCAGCCCTCCTTCCCTGCTTTGCTAGCTCTCCTCATTCTTCAGCCTCAGCTTAGCTGTCATGTCTGCCCTGACCAGGACAAGTGCCCAAGCTTTTGCCTATCACAGCCCTTAAAATACTGAGTCACAACAGCCATGGGCCTGCCTACACCCCACACCCCAGCACCAACAGTTTTCAACCAAGAGCAGGTTTGACATCCCTCACCCAGGCGGCCCTTGGCAGTGTGTAGCAACATAATTAGTGGGTGCTAGTGGCAGCTAGTGAGTAGGAATGCTCCCGACCACCCTACAATACAGCAAAAGCATGCACAGCAAAGAATCCCCTGCCCCAAATGTCAGCAGTTGGAGGGCGGCCTTCCTTGCTCCAGACTGGCAACTCCATCAAGGCAGGGGGTGTGTTCTGTATACCGTGTTCCCCCAGCCACCAGCCCAGAGCTGGGTATATAGGAGGATCTCAATCGAGATTGAGCACCTAATGAGTTGAGACGCTCTGTAAGATTCTTTCCCCAGGATTCCAGTTATCTTACAGCATCTCTCCTTAAAGACGTCATCGGTCATTATGGAAGGCTGCATAATGGCTCCCCAAATATCCGGGTCCTAATCCCTGGAATCTGTGAGTGTTCCCTTATATGGCCAAAGGGATTCTGCAGATGTGATTAAGTTAAGGGCCTTGAGATGGCGAGATGAGCCTGGATTACCCAGGTGGGCCCTAAATGCCATCACAAGGAGCCCTGTAAGAGGAAGGCAGGGGGAGATTTGACACAGAGGAAAGGCAATGTGGAAATGGAGCAGAGAGAGGATCAAAGATACCACAGTGCTGGCCCTGCAGAGAGAGGAAGGGGCCCGAAACCAGCAGCCATCAGACGCTGGAAAAGACAAGGAACGGTTTCCCTACAGCCTCCACAGGGAGTGTGGCCCTGTTGGCACCCTGCTTGCTGCCCAGAGAGCCTGGACTTCCGACCCCCAGATCTGTACGAATACATTTCTGTAGTTTTAAGCCACCAAGTGTATAGTAATTTGTTGTAGCAGCCCTAGGAAATGAATACAGTCATATTTTAACCTAGGAGGTACTGGATTTGCGTCAGAGAGTTTAAAAGGAATGGCATTTCAGGGCCAGGCCCCCACAGCTGCTGGCTCTGACAGCTGGAAGGAGATAGGGCAGCAGCAGGTGACTGAGTGCGGCTGAGCCACGGTGTTTCCAGATGTGGCAGCTGCCCGGGTCAGCAGCAACCACGTCTGTGGTCATTCCTCACACCTTTGTCCTGCCACCTTCTGGGATGCTGAAGGTCTCAGGCAGGCAATTGACTTGACCCAGGATACTATGTCTGTCTGGAGCCAAAACAGAGATTAGAATAAAAATGCAAGTTCTGTCCACCTCTCCAGCCTCCTGTCAACCGGTTTCCTACCTCCCCACCACTCTCCAGACACAGTGGCCTTTCTCTGATCTTCCAACACACAACCTCAGGGCCTTTGCACCTGCTGTTCCTTCCCCTGGACCACTCTTCTTCCAGAGTCTCCCATCATTCAGGTCTTAGTTGAAATGTCACCTCCTTAGGGAGGCCCTCCCTGGCTGCCCTGGACCAGCGGCCTTCCCCAATTACTTTCTCTTTCATCACCCTGTTGGTTTTCTTGCTCTCAGCTCACACTCTTTAATTATCTTGTTAACATCTTTGTTCGCCTGCTGGGTGTTAGTCCCCTCCCCCAAGACCACAGGCTCCAGGAGGGACCTTGTCTGACCTGTCCTGGGTGTATACCTAGCCCCATGTCTGGCACACACTAGGTGTTCAATACATTCTGAATGAGTGAGTGAATGAATGAATGAATGAGAGGTGAGCGGATGTGTATAAATGAATTTGCACCTTTGGGGGATGCTTGCCCAACTTCCAACATACCTGATCTTGGCTTTCTGAAAGGCCAGCTCCTCTTCGTTGCCAAAGTCCAGGGATACATCCTCAGTATCGTCCACCAGGGCCTGGGGGTCACCAAAGGCGGGTAGCAGCCCTGCCCGCCGTTCGTATCCCCACCCCTACCGTCTGCGGGCGGAGCCCCGGCCCCGCGGCTGTGAGCCCTCCCCTCACCCCCACCCTCCAGTCCTTTCGGAGTCCAGCCCAGGCCCAGCCAGCTCGCGCATCCCTCCTCCCCGCCTCTTCCAGCGCAGGCTCCTTGCGTCCTCCCACCATCCTCCCACCCCCAGCATCCCCGCAGCCCTACCTGCTTCATCCTCCCCAGAGCCCACCTGGAGCCCACCCCCAGGCTCCGGCTCCTCCTCCTGCGGCCGACGGGCTGGGGGCAGGCGGGTGGGGAGCGGTGGGGAAGGAGCCTGCGCCCCGCGGGGCCGCCTTCGCGCAGGTCGCGGGTGGGGCGGGGCGCGCGCGGCCCAGAGCGCAGTCGCGGGCTGGGGAGGTGGGCTCGGCTGCGCGGGCGGGGGCGGGGCTTGGAGGGTCGCGGCCCGAGGGCTCGCTGGGGACTGCGCCTGGGAGACAGAGCCAACGCCCAGGGTGGAGGGATGGAGGGTGGCGGCAGGAGGGGACGATTCCGACTTAGGCGCGGACTTGGGGCCCATGACCAGTGATCCTGGGAGTAATGGGGGGGGGGGCGGGGACGGTCAGGGAAGGAGGTAGATGTTTCCATAAAGTCAAATGAACACATGAACTAGTGAATGAATGAATGTCCCTGGTGGGTAGCCTCAGTCAGCATTTGGAGAAGGGCAGTGTTTCCCAAAAGTCTCTGATCCCAAGAATTTCCCAGTGCCCTTGCTGAAAGCAGACCCCCAGGCCCTGGGCCAGGAGATTCAGAAGGCCTGGAGCTGGGCCCTGAATCCACCTTTAACGGGTGAATCCGCTGCAGCTACCGCTTCAGAACCACTACTGACCACACGGGGATCATTACGCATCTGGGTGCCAGAAACGAGCACAAATAACTGTTTTCTCAGTAATACTATGAATTCTTGCTGTAAAGGCCTTCCCAGGTATCTCCCAGGAAAGAAGGCTTGCCACTTGAAAGTCTTTCCTGGCCAGCAGGTCACTCCCTTCTTTTCTGCCATCTCCCTCTCCTGGCCACTCCCAGCCCCCACCCCATAAACACACACACACACACAGACACACACACACACGCACGCACACACGCACGCACGCACGCGTGCGCACAGGAGCAAAGGGCTGAGTCTAGATGCCATGACCCCTAGTCCTGCCCTTTGCCTGGCTGCCAAGGGCAGTAGGGGCCTATCCCTTATCCTTGGGGACCCGGAAAAGTGCACTGGTCCAGAAGCTTCTGACACAGGTCACCCACTGCTGGCCCCTGAAGAAGTGACCAGCCTGGGGTATGTCCAGGAGGAGGAATAGGGAGCAAGGGAGCCTAGGCTCTGATCCCTGGCTGGGTACCCACTCCACTCCCTAGATTGACCCCACAGCAGACCTGGCAGGTATGTGTGGAGGAAGGGTGCTTTCTCCTGGGGACAGAATGCCATCTTCAGGAGTCAGGGGGTCTGGGCAGGGCCTGATGGGCTGCGTCTCTAACAAGCTCCCAGGTGGTGCTAATGTTGCAGTCCTCTGGTAGACCCTCTGAACTGTAAGGATGTAAACCACCAAAGCCTGGTTTCTTGGAAAGGCCTGTTGACTCTTTCAGTCCAAAGCTCCAGGCCCAGAAGACTCTCACACTGAGAGGTCAGGGTGCCCTAAGCTTCCCCTCCCCAAGTGGGCCCCAGATGCCTGGAAGAGGATGGGGAGTAAGCAGGTGGAGGTGAGAAGCCATTGCAAAACATTTAGGGGCTTTTCCTCTACCACAAGAATTGTCAGCTTTTAGTATCTGTTAAGTTGGGGCTCAGAGAATCCCCAAAGGGGTGAGAAGATAGGAAAACCCCCTTGGAAGCCCCAGTTGGGGACCAACTGTCATTCTCAGCCTGTGGGTGCTTAGAGAAACAGCCATAGCTCCCGCTGGGGGGAGGTTACCCCACAGACATTGGGTCATGCCCTTCTCCCCCTCCTGACCTGTCTGCATGGAGGTACAGATGCTGGGGCCCGACCTGGGGCTCTGGCATTCCCTCACCAGGGGAAAGCACCGTCCCTGCATGTCCACCTGGAAGGGTGTCTGTGGGGTCAGCCTGCAGACTGTGGGTGGGCAGAGAGCCCAAGTGTTCTGCAGGGAATTCACCATTGGCTTTGAAACTGGTTGTGGCAGATTTACCTGGAGCTGCTGGTTAAAAGGCAGCGTCCAGGGCTCCAATCCAGGCCTTCAGAATCTCCAGGGCCAGGGCCTGGAAACTGGCTTTTAATAAGGGCTCAGCGTTCTTAAGGACAGAGACTTTTGGGAGACAGACTCTCCCCTCACACTGACACCACTGACTATAGCCACGGATGCTAACACTAGTCACCCTCGGCTGGTTTGGGCCCAGGAGGGACTGGGGACAAAGCCTTGAGGATCGGGCTGATCCCTGGGCCCTGGAGCCACAACAACTCAAGCCAAGGGGCTCTGGGTGTGGTCAGCTGCTGGCTCTGGGTGACCACTGACGTCAACGTCTGGAGTTGGGCAGGCCTGGGTGGGAACACAGCTCCACTACTCCCTGGTGGTGGCTTTGGGCGGAGGACTCCTCATCTCTAGCCTCAGTCTCCACATCTGTAAAGTGGGGCCACACCTTCCCCCACCGGGCAAGGATGACATACAGACTAGAGAAAACATGTGTAAAATGCCTTCCTCAGGAAAAGGCAGCCCGGGTGACAGTGACCTGTGGGCCTTGGCAGAGGGGCCTGAGGCCCAAGGAAGCAGATAGGACGTGCGCCTCATGCCGGAGTCACTCCTTCCACTGAGCGGTGTCTGTCTTAATGGAGGGACAGGAGCTGCACATCCAGCTTCGCTGGCCATTTCCAGAGCACCTACCATGGGCCTAATGCTGCATGTACCTGGGACGAACGGCCACCAGGAGAGGCCCGTGCACGGCCTCCCTGTCAGATGGGATCACAGGAAGCCTGGACCAGAAGGCAGGGCTTAGGGCGAACGGGCACAGCTGAACCTTGGAGGCTGGAGCGCAGCCAGGGCTGTGGAAGGGGTCAGCCTGGCTGAACCGTGCTGGACTCCAAGCCACGCAGACACTCTGCTCTTTACCCTGTGGGACAAGGGCAGCCAGCACAGAGGGTTACATGGAGAGGGAGTGGGTGGACCCTGAGCTGCAACCATCCCCCATCAGGCAGGGTAGAGGCAGCAGCCCCGGGCCTGTCATTCCCAGGCTAACAGCCATCCTCACCCACAGCCTGGCACTCCCGTAGGTGGCACTCCCTAAGATCTGCCTGCCTGGCATCTGGCCATGGCCCATTCCCCACAATTAGGGTTGCCAGATCTGGCAAGAGATCTGTCAGATCTCCCTTATTAAAAATAAGGGAGGCCAGTGAAATAGAATATTGGAGCCACAATAAGTAATGCTTTAGTAAATGTGTTCCATGCAGAATTTGGGACATACTTACACTAAAAAAATCATGTTATTTCACATTCACATGTTCTTGGTGTACTGCATTTCACCTGGCCTCCCTATGACTCCAGGCCAGGGTGCATTCATTCATAGGGGATCTTCAGCTCTGGCTGCAGGGATGGGTGGGCCCTGCAAAATCTGAACTGAATAGAAGGATAAGAATCTTTGCTGTTGGGGGGCCCTTCTAGTCTCAGACAATAGCTACTATTCATTCAGCAAACAGTTTGCAGATAAGCCCTGGCTCTTCCTGTTTACCTGACTCCCTGGCTCTGTCTCAGCCTCAACCTTGTACCATTATTTCTTTTGACAAGTCATCTGTCATCTCCAGCCACCCCTAGGAGTGGGATGGGTGGCCTATGCATGATGCCAAGCAGAGGCTGAGAATGTGAGTTTTCCACCCGAGGGATGCAACAGAACACAGACCATGGCATGATTCAATGGGCAAAAGGTCTGGCTCCTTCCACAAACACATGGCAAGAAAAGAGTGGGGAGAGGAACCTTCTGGTTTTAAAGAGACTTATCTGTGCATTAATCACATGCAACCTTGTTAACCACTCGTGGACCTTGTTAGGTTGCAATTCAAACAAACTGTGGGAAATAAAAATATTTATGAGACCATCAGGGAATGAACCCTGATGGGGTGCTGGATAAGATCCTTAATACTAAAAAGGGTTTATTGTTCATCTTTTTTAGGTATGATGATCTTGTGGCTCTTAAAAATTGAGATATAATTTGCATGCCATAAAATTCTCCCTGTTAAAGTGTAACTTAGGCAGGAAAATAGATATGAGCGGGGTGGAAAGAGAATAAGGCCAGGAAAACCCAGAGTTAATCAGTTAAAGCTCAAAAAGCCAGGAGCAACTTGGCCTGGAATGTTTGAATATTCCCCAGAGAAAGGAGGGCACCTCAGCACAGCCCATGGCTTTATTGTGTAAATCATGCAGGCCCAGCTTATTTTTTAACTTTACCTATATGCTGTTTTTTTCCTCCTTCAGCCCTAATCAAGTAGTTTGCAACCGAGGCAACGAATTTAGCATGCAGGCCCAGCTGTGAACAATGTAGTAAAAGGCAGGAGGGCTTCCATCTTAAAGATTGCATTTTAATACCCAAGAAGTTGAGAAGTAAGATTCTTAACTAACTCTTCGGCAAACAGACAATAACTCAGCCCACCTCGGAGGTGGGGCAGGCGGTCTTGTCTGATATGCTCCCAGACCCAGGGAGAAATCAGAGCAGGAAGTTCCTTGTGTTAAGTTAATTCTAAGTATTCAGGGACCACTTAACAAGTCTGCACCCCCAGCCCTTAGTCACATTCCTGAAGAATCCTTAAAAGGGGGAACCCCCAACCTTTTGGGGCGCTCCTCTCTCTGAGGTCACCTGCACTTTCTAAGTGCTTAACCTTTTGATCTTAAACTCTCTCTCGCCAACCTTTCAGGGCACCTCTCCTCACTGAGGTGGCCTGTACGTTTTCTCTCTTTAAACAACTTTAAATAAAACTTTTACTGTGCTTCACTACGGTGTCTCTGCCTTTCAGTTCTTTGTTGCGGCGGGGACAAGGACGGAGGAAAATACACAACGCTCCCCCAACATAACCTGCAGTGATTTTTAGTATATTCACCAAGTTGGGCGGTCATCACTACTATTCTAATTCCAGAACATATTCATCACCCAAAAGGAAACTCCATACTAATTAGCAACCCCTGGAAACCACTGAATTACTTTTTGTCTCTATGAAGATGCATATTCTGAATGTTTCATAGGAATGGAATCATACAACAGGTGGCTTTTTGCTTCTGGCTTCTTGTGCTGAGCATTGATCTGCAAGGTACGTCCACATTGTAGTAAGTGTGAGGGCTTCCTTTTTACTCCTTTTCGTGGCTGAATGTTAACTCCAGCATAGGGATAGACCACATTTTGTTCACACATCTGCTGATGAACGTTTGGGAGGTTTCCACCTTTTGGCTATTAGGAATGGTGCTTTCTATGAGATTTTGGGTGAACATGTTTCAGTTCTCTTGACGTGAACTTGCTTGTGGCTTTGTTTCTCAAAAGAGTCCATTTTTGGAGCTACACACCAAAACAATAAGGCGAAATGATGAGAAGTTGGGATTTACTTCAGAACCGTATGGAAAGGGGAAGTAGGAAATGAATCGATGCCAAAGTATAGGCTGTCTGAGTCGAGAATTTCCAATCAGGACGTGAGTGTGGGGTTTAGTACGCTGTTAATATTTCTTGAAACTTGTGCACTGAAAGTGTTTTTTTAACATCTTGAGGCTCACTTCAGAGCAACTTCATTTTACATTTTCCAGTAGCCACATCTAAAAAGTAAAAAGAAATGGGAAATCGATGTTAATCGTACTTTTCTTTAACCAGTCTATCCACAACATGATCCTTTTAACATGTAGGCAATTAAAAAATTATGAAAAGGGTAGTTTGCATGCATTTGTTCTATAGGCCTTCACACCGAGTGTGCATTGTACACTGAGGCCCGTCTCCCATTTTCAGGGCTCCCTGGTGACTGGCGGCTCCCAGATCAGAAAGATCCCTGTGGGGCACTTAGTGCCCTTTTCAAAAAGCTCTGAGACTTTCTGTAATTGTTTTTTAAAATCCATCTGCAAGCAGAATGTTGGCCCAAAGAGGGCGGCACCTGCTGTGTCCCCTAAGCGATGCATCCCCCCCGACAGAACAGGTGAGTGGGTGAGCAAGAGAGGAACGCAGGAGCGGGCAGGGCAGAGACTCTGTCCCCATCCCACAGTCGGGGAGACGGAGACCTAGGCACAGCTGAGGTCTGTCTGGGTAGCAATCCAGGGCTCGCCCCAGGCAGCACCTGCCCCCGGGCAAGGTGGCCAGGGTGCCCGAGGGCAGCCCACAGGCGGGACCCATCTTGCCTCCCTCTCCGGCCCTCCGCTCTGCCTTCCCGGGCAGCACACTGAGGGGCAGGGCCAGGACAGGTGGCCGGGGCTCTGTGACGTGTGCAGGGCAGCTTCTGTGGGACGCAGGAGAGTGAGAAGTGCGGGGCTGGCCAGTCTGAGCACCCACCCTGACCTGGGGTCACAGGGCTGCTAGCTGAAATCCAGGACACCCAGGACATTTGAATCTGAGATAAACAACTAACAATTTTTTAGTGTAAGTATGTCCCAAATACAGCATGGGACATATTTATACTAAAAAAATTATCTGTCTCAAGTTCAACTTCACTGGGCTGCCTTATTTTTACTTGTTAGATCTGGCCGCCCACCTGGAGAGGAATGCCAGGGCCATCGCCAGGTGCCAGGCAGGCAGGCCTCAGGCAGGTGGGGCCTTGGGGGCTCTGCAGGAACGGTGGACTGGTTGGTGCGTGTCACGTGCCTGGCATAGGGAGTATGCTGACTGTCCCTCCTGCAGCTGCCAGTCCTTGTCCCTTCCGGGCCGACTCCCCTGCTGCCCCCCCTGGCTGAGGTCCCCCTCTCTGAAGTCCTGTGATGCTTGCATCTCCTGGAAGCTTGCTCCCCGGTCTGCCCTTGTTGGGGAAGATTTTGCTCTGCCAAGTCTCCTGAGAGGGGAATTCCAGACCAGGAGACAGAAAACACAGCCCAGGTTTGATGTGTCCCACCTGACCTCACAAGTGACCTGCCACCTCACCAGCCCAGGCCGTGGAGGAGTCGGTAAACAGGCCAGACTTGTCACTCGAGGGCCGGGACAAGAGGCGGAAATGGCAGGGCCTCTCCACAGGAAGCTTGGAGCAGCGGCCTCTTTTCAGGTCCCTCCCACAGGTTTCTCTGCCAGCAGCTGGAGGTCCAGTTGAGCTCCCCTCACCCCCCATTAAAGAAGATGACCTCCACTGCCACACCCCCACCAGGTCCTGTTTGGTGGGGAACTTCCAGCCTTTTCCACCTCACCCTCCACCTCATCATGCTCTGGTAACATGGGCCAGATTCTAAGATTTCTAGAAACTCCCCTCGCCCTTCCTACCTCAGGGCCTTGGCACCTGCTGTTTTCCCTGCCAGGAATGTCCTTCCCCTCCAGATTTTCTTAGAACTGAAACTTTGAGGTCTCCCTCCGAAAGGCCTTCCCTGACTTTAGCGCATGCCCCACACAATCGCTCTGTTCCTCTCTAGGGTCTGGGATCTAGGCATGGTTTGTCCTCTTTCTAGCACTTTTCATGAAATCTAATTACCTTGTTTTCTTACTAATTAAGCAATCTTTCTCCTCCCCAAGCCCATGCTCAGGTATGATCTGCATGGGAGCAGGTGCCCCTGCCCTGCACCTAGCCCAGTGCCGGGCACGCCGTGGGCGCTTGCCAAGTGCCTGGTGAGCAAGTGAATGAAGAGGGAACAAACTGGGACAGTGTGCCAGGCAGCAAGTCCGTGGATGAGCGCATTTCAGGTCAGAGCAAACAGGCCTGAATTCCCACCATTCGTGTGTGTGTGTGTGTGTGTGTGTGTGTCACCTGGATCCAGTGTTTTCTCAGACACACACACATCGCAGACACAGAGAGAGATGGGCCGGCAGTGGGGACCAGGTGGCCCTGACCGATGTTCAGAAGCATTGGCCTGGTGCCCAGGCCACCTCTTGGCTCTCGGGCCTGGCAGGTCTGGAGGCTGCAGGCAGGGAACCTCCTCTTATGGGAAATGCTCTGTTGAGGAGAAAGGGTGGTGAGTTGTCTGGCCCAGTGCTGGCTCTGGTCCAGATGAGGTCAGGAAGCCTGTGCCACCCTGTCAACCCACGCTCAGCTTCTCCCAGAAGCTGCGGCTGCTGGCTGAGAGACAGCTCCGTTAAAAAAGCCAAGGGGCACCCCATCCAGGCCCTCCTTCCCATTTACAAAAAAAAGAAAAAGAAAAAGTAAAAGCAGTTTGCCAAGTATTTTAATGCAGCCAGTGTGGTGGCTATGAGCACAGACTTGGCAGTCAGCTCGCCTGGACTTGAAGCTCCGTTCCACCGTTTATCAGCGGGGAGGTCGCAGTCAAGTAACTAAACCTCTCAGCCTATTTCTCTGTGTGTGAAATGAGGA